>DWPV01002140.1:0-18049 GCA_018251915.1 Urbanus proteus proteus
TGGCGGAGGTGAGCAGCAGCGGGCGGGCCAGCCGCGCGGCGGGCGACACCACGCGCACGCCGCGCCCGCGACCGCCCGCCGCCCCCCGACACGTTACCTGCAGTATGATGTTGTGCAGCGGCTTGGCGGAGGTGAGCAGCAGCGGGCGGGCCAGCCGCGCGGCGGGCGACACCACGCGCACGCCGCGCCCGCGACCGCCCACCACGCGCTCCAGCGATATCATCTGGCCCTGTAATATACGACATGTCACTTGTTACCAATCAATAATAACTTCTAAGTTTTTATGTCTTACATGAGGTTGGTAAAAAAATGTGTTATTACCCTTAAGGTTCAAGTTAAAATGCCTTGGATAAGCTATGTCTCCCTTGCCCCACATTTTAGATCAGAACACAGCAAGACTTAATACTGCTGTTACTGTTGTTGCATATTGCTACTTCACCTAGCAGCTTGATCTTATGTTACATCAATACCCCAATATCCCGAAAAAAAAGGATACCGTAATCCTAGATACTTTGAATAGACTAGAAAGAAATTATGTACTTAACCTCAAACAAACAACCTCAAACATTTATTTATGGTTTGGAATCAACCCAACAATGTTAGCTTGACTGATAACGACGGAAACTAAGCATTATAAAAATTAAATAAAAAAAAATGATATCTTTATTTTACCTGTGCATTTGTTAATAATTTTGCTACAATTGGTTGCGTTGTCTTGTCTCCCGTAGATTGAGCACGTACCACTTGAGCTATTGACTTTGGTGTCTGATTTGCCAGTTGCAAAGCTTGACCGCTTGCTAGTTGGATTGTTTGCCCATTAGGTAACTGAACTGTTTGGCCCCCAGACAATTGTAAAGTCTGACCGCCGGGTAATTGCACCGTCTGTCCACCAGCTAATTGCACCGTTTGACCACCTATTTGCACCGTTTGTGTTCCCAACTGCATGCTTTGTCCGCCTTGCATTTGTACACTCTGTCCCGATAATTGCACATTCTGTCCCGCCAATTGTACCGCTTGCATATTCCCACTAGCTAGTTGAACAGTTTGACCCCCGAGTTGGACGCTCTGAGAGGGCATCACACTCTGACTGGCCACTTGAACGCTTTGTCCGCTCGGCAGCTTCACCGTATGACCTGTTAGCTGAACGCTTTGTCCGGCCAATTGAACAGTTTGTCCCGCAATTTGCACCGTCTGTCCGGCAAGTTGCACAGTCGATACTGGTATCTGTACGGATTGCTGTCCACTGCTTTGGATAACAGGTTTGATTGTGGGTGAAGACTGCGGCCGAGGACTTGGGTTCTTCACTTGCATTGTGGATACCGCTCGAACCGCTTGAACAGTTTGGGGCGACGCTAGCTGCACCGTTTGCCCGCTAGGTAAGCGGACACTATGTGTGGGCTGGAGTGACGATAATTGTAAGGTGTGTCCTGAAGATAGTTGGACGGCCTGACCGCCTGGCAAATGTACTGTCTGATTTGCCGCTAATTGTACGGTGCGACCGCCCGCCAGTTGAACTGTTCGAGTCGCCACCGATGACGTCACTACTGTTGGTTGACTGCTAACGACGGTCGTCGTGTTTACTGAACTCTGAAATATGAGATGCTCGGAGTTATAATACGCCTACTAAATAATCAAGAAATACACGTCCATAGAACGCAAGATAAGAAACTCACCTGCGCTACAGTTGTAACTGATGTGGTATTTGGCACCTGTGGACGCTTTTTCGTTGATGATGCACATGCTAAAAACAATTTAAACCAATAGTGAATACGATATATACGTGATACTTTTTACGATCTCGATATTAATGACTGTACATAAAGAACAAAGAATATGATAAAATAGAGCATAAATAGTTTCTTTTTAACTACATAATTCTTTATAAGCTTATAACTAGCCTATGAAAAAGTATTACAAATACATACTCTGTTGCATAAGTGCCCGCGGTGATATGAGAGATTTCCCTGAAGATGGCGTGGCTGGACTCAATACCCTTACGACACCTCTCCTAATATTGGTAGTTGTAGACGTCTGTAAAGATAGAGAACTTAAAAAGTAATATAAGTTTACACAACATAATTTTCGTCCTAATAGCAGTATTTATGCAAACACATAAATGACAAAAAGTTAAATCAAACAAGGGTATCTACATAATATACTTAACAACATATAATTTGTAAACTTTACTGAATACATTATTGCTAACAAAAATATTTGTATACCTGTGTGGCTGGAGGGGATACCACCGCCGTGACCATTGCGGGCGTAGTCGTAGTTTGAACTGTAGGTGGTTTTATTAGAAGCGACCGCGTCACTTGCGTCAACTGTTGGAGAATGGTTTAGTTAAGTATTTATTAAGTTACAATGATTACAAAAATAGGTTCATACTTGATCATATTAGAAAAGTCACATAGTAACATCACCTTGGGCTGAGCTTGATGAACAGTTACAGTTGGTTGTATCACAGATGGAATTGGAGCAACTATATGACTAGGCGTACTAACTGCATTTGCCTAAAAAAAGTGATAATGAATTTTTAAAAGTTATATAATATGTTATATGTATTTTGTTGAATTATTTTGTTTCTTACCAATGCCTGTGACGTTTCTGGTTTAACTATTGTCTTTTGCTTGTTAAGTGGCGACTTTTGTGGTGGTACTACCACAGAAGGCAACGACTTAGCTATTGTTATCACAGAATCCGTAGTTTGCTTCACAAGAGGCGGAATATTGACTTGCTTTGCGACCGGCACTACCGGTTTATTCAACTGTGTGTTTGTTTTCTTCGGTGATTTCACACTTTGTGGGACAGTCACTGGTTGAGTTTGTATAACACTGCACTGTTTTGCCACTTGCTGAGCACTCTGTTTGCCTCCCTGAGACGGTGTTTTCCCTGTTAGACTACTTGCCGCTCCTTGTGCCACCCGTTTCACCACTTGGGGAGTAACTGGCTTCGTTTGCGCGATAACACTCGTTTGAGGTGTAACAACACTTTGCTTTCCGGAGGGTGATTGCTTTCCTGTAGTCGGATTAGTCTTCGGGGACTGAATGACTGTTGTAAGCTTCGCTGGAGGGACCTTTTGTTTGGGCTTCTGTGGTGTTGCGACAAGCTTTCCCTTGGGTTTTGGGGGTGGAGGTTGTTTTGCGTGGCCAGCGGTGGCTTGGCGTAGTAGCTGTGCGGAGGAAAGCTGTGGTGGGGCGGACGGCACGTCGTCGACATCCACGTCGCTGTCGGACGCGTTGTTGTCCGCTACGTCCGTCGCGTCCGACGCTTCCGTTATGTCCATCACATCGTCCATGTTAGCTACGTCCACATCCATCTGATTGGTATAATGAAATTTAAAATATTAATCTTCAAATAAATCGCTTTAAATAACTTAGACAGAAGAAAAGCAAAGTCTCAAGTAATAAAGTTTAAGCTACATATATAGTTAATTTTTAATTTGATGTGCCAGTATATTTGTAGCTTGTAACATAATACTTACGGATTCTGGAGGTGAATGGACAGCCCGTGAAGCCGCTTTTCCGCGTCTCGTTAACTTCAACCAATCCTCCTCAGTCCTGCACAACGAAATGTGACACTCAAAATATTATTATTTCCGTTGACAAAATAATCTTATTTTATCTACTTATTAATTATATTAGTTATTTACCTATTTCTATGTAGATAAGTCCATAATGATGATCTTAGGTCGAATTTGACAATGGGGTCGCGTTTAACAGACAGCAGTTTTTCCAGAGTCATAGCTAGAGCGCCATTGAGAGTTTGGTCACTACAAGGTAAGATCCATTGGGACATTCTGTAAAAGAAACAATAAAATGTTCATTAATACTGGGAAAACTGTACAGATTATTTTGCAAGATAAAGTCTTCTATGACGATAAGTTAAATTATGATGTTGTGTCCATTATAGAAAACATAATATTTGTATGTACCCAAGTGGCATGTGTATTGGAAAATGATTATATTATAAATTACCCTAATAACATAATTTAACACCGTGCCGTGGCTATTTTTTTAATGGGGAAAATAGCTATTCCCAAAAGCAATTTGATTCTAATATTATTAATCTAGGTGGTACATGTAGGTGTATGTGTAAGAACCTGTATGTGTATGTGCGAATATTTGTGAGCTTGGAAGTGCATACCAAAGCTAGCGTAGGTATATAAATAATATGTGTGCATGCACGTTTATGTGCTAACATGTATGGGGTGTAATCATGCTCAAAGTATGTGCGGGTCAATGCAAACTTGTGTGTATAATATATTTGCACATGTAGTAGAGACGTTTTAGATAAATAAACGAATAATATTTATTTACTCTTTAATACTACACAAACAAAATTTTTATTACGAATTTCTTTAACCCCAGGTATTTTTGATCTAACAATTTTATTATCAAATAAAGTCAATTATCCAGCAAATAATAAAACTAAAAAATTTAAATAAAATTAGTAGAAAAATAACCAAATTAACTACATACACAAATTGGTTTGACATGACACTTCCAACGTTACTCTAGCAAGTAGTAGTAGTAGTAGGTAGTATGCGCAAACCGGTTTACTTCGGTTTTACTCAATACATTACACTTCTAGAGACGCAAAAACGTTTCTAAACTGTTTGTACTATATGTGTGTATAAGGCATCCTAAAGAAGATCATGATTCATTCATCACCAACCAGATGGGCGGACCAGATTAAGGACCTCAACAAGATGTCAAGCATTCTGTGACAGACAGGCAAAAGACCAAGACCACTGGATACACTGCAGCACACCAGCATACTTGACTTTAAGCACGACCTTCAGTAACAAAGAGACGACTGAGAAGTAGTGTGTTAGCGTACTTGAGCAGCGTGAGCACGTCGCGGCGCGTGCCCACGCCGTGCGGCAGGCGGGCGAGCGCGTCGCGCACCAGCGCCGGGAACGTGGCGGCGCGCGGCCGGTGCGCCGCCAGCAGCGCGCCGCCCGGGCCCGCGCCCGCGCCGCCGCCGCCGCCCACCGCGGGGCCCACTACCAACCGGAACCTGTGTACACGCGACACATTAGCTAGGTATGATACATGTCAGATGATTGAAAAAAACAACGTGATTGAGATGACTTGTAATCTTAATCACATAGGCACACACACTCACTCTCACTCACTCTCCCACTCTCATTGAGTAGGTGACTCACACTGACACTCGACTCACACTCACACACATACATATACATGCAGACACACAGAAGACTAGTAATCTTAATCACTCTGTTTTTTTTAAATCAACTCGCGTACAGGTGTATTTTTCCAAGAGTGCCAAGAGTTTCCAAGAGTGGTGTATTTGGCCAAATTTAAAACTATAGCAAGAATTACTCAAGGCTGATTGTTATAATAAAAAATTCAGTTCAAATTATAAAAAAAAATAGTTACGAACGAATAACAAAATATTACTTATAATATTACAAATCATTTACAAAATATTAACATTAAATATTTTATTGCATCAAAAGTAAAGTTTAATCCACAGAAATTTAACTTGCAACAAACTATTGTTTTTATTAATCTTAATAATTTGAGGGAATAGTTTTTAAATACAAACCCATGTTGTATATAAGTAAAAGGTTTTGTTGATGCAGAAAATCGTTTTCTTTCTTGAGCTCGAAAATCTGCCAATTCTGAGTTAGTAGCCGGCCGTACTATCCATGGTGTTGGTGGTCTGAAAAAAACTATTTGTCAAAAATACATCGCAGTTATCTCTTCAAAGTTCGGGTCCAAAGGAGCGGCTTTATATGATGGTGACCGGGTACTAATAAATACGGGTACGGGGTAATAAAAATAATGCTTACTCATAGTACACTCACAGTCCTACATAAATGTGTTGTGAATGCTATAAACACACAAAGAGAAATTCACAATCATCCAGATCGTAACTTCATCCTTAGATATCTGGGGACCCAGCTCGGAATCCATTGCCTGTCAGACTCGTATGGTAACTGATTCACGCTTCGCTGTCCGAATCTAATAATCGCTCTGGAGAACTGTTCCTTTTTATTTGAAATTACATACTGTCTTCTCTATTGAAAATTACAGATGTCCATAGCCCATCACAATTTTATTAGCTTGCGTGCCTAGTAGTACTTCATTATAAAAAATTAAAATGCTTTGTTTACTCATAGCCCCACAATAAGATTTTCTCCTGTATCGTGGGTGTCATGGACACATACACAAATGCAAAAACACCCAGTCCCAGAACAGAAATCTAAATTCATCATTGAAATGTCTGTCTGGCCAGGATTTGAACCCGGGACCCATTGCGCGTCTGACCGGTATGGTAACAGTTCGGAAACTATAATATTACCCTTTAGTGTCTCGTGGCGGTCGTGTAAGGCGGGGAGCGGCGGCGCGCAACCATCGCTCGCACAAACGGCCTAGTAAAGAGTCGCAGTCTCGCCCCGCGCCTATCCACTGGTACATCTGATAAGGAGATGACACCTACATATTATTCAACATGCACAAGTATTTAAAAATGTTAAGAAAACCTCAGAAATATAAGATTTTTTGCTGTTTATATACCACTTGAGTTTGAATTCTTAAATGGGTGTTACCACAAAATCCAATACTATCACAACTTAAAAAGACAAAAGTGAATAAATAGTTATGCAATAGAACCAACAACTTATGCTTATACTAAATACGCTTATTCAACAACTTATTATAACATACCTGATTTTCTGGCATGTATTGCAAGTACGGTACAAAATCGTCTGGATGTGGTCCTCTCTCTCCAGCCAGAAAATCCAAAGCAGAATCCAATTCTCCACACCAATCATTTGACACTAAAAACATAAAAAACTTTGTCATTTACATTCTTAAAAAATGCTTTTAGTTAATGTTTGTATTAATCAAGTGCTTGTAAAAATTATGAAATGGATATTAACCCAAAATATCATCAACAACAAATACTATAAAAAGAATAAACTATTCGGAATGTACTAACATTTATACCAAGTCCTGTATGATGGTACATATAATATGAAAAGCAAAGCATACAAATGAAAGTCAGACAAATTAATATAGAAAAATATGACCAATACTTACGACTATACCAAGTGTTAAGTGGCGCTATGGGTGACCTCATAACCGCCGCACAGCGCGCATGTAACTGCTGTTTAGAAGCCCTGTGCGCCGCGCGAGCGGGAAACAACGCACGTACTAGCGACAGGAAGTTTGCATGTGTGGTCTCCGTTAGCGGCTCGTCGGCATCCACCATTGGCTCGTCTGTGGTCTCTGTTGATGTGTCCCCGGGTAAGACTTCACCTGTATCGTCTACTAACTCCACAGGTAGAGCCATCATATCTGCAACATTACATTAAGAAAAATTTTAGATATTTTTGGAGTTACTGGAATGGTAGAATGATAAATGATAGGAGTGAAAACTTCGGAAAACAATGCTTCAAGAGAATGAGACAACTCTTGATTTTATGTCAAATGTGTATGTATCTTAGTGCTTAGTTTTTGTTTCAATCATTTTCTAAACACAATCATGCAAAAGAACTTTTCACTTGTAAAATACATAGATTGAAAGACACATATTATTTAATTTCATCATAATTCACTTACATCATATTCTACTTTTTAATCCTTATTTTACTATTTAAATAGTTGTACATACCAATTCCATCCAAGTCTTCTAGTTTAATTGGCACTGGTTGGCATGTTTTTCCAGAAGTGGAGATAGGATTTGATGGATCTGGAGGCTCTTGTTTTATTACAGTATCAAGTTCTGATTCATTGAAATTTGTACTAGAAAATAAACATTTTTAATATAATTTTCACATAAAAATTGTATCACGTATTAACCCACAAATAATAAGCAAATACAAACTTTGAAACGTTGGAATAATTTGTATCGACTTCCTTTTTAATTTCAATATTATCAGGTGGTTTTTTGTGATGTTTAGGGCTTGTTACAGGGTCTAAGAATGATGAATTTTCTGAATCAGACTCCTCTTGTTCACATTTAATCTTAATATTAGGTAATAAAGGTTTATTTTCCACACTTTCCAGATCTTCTTTACTCTTTTTGCCTCCCTTCATGTCTGACTTTGATTGTTTTGCATAGACCTCCCTTTTGGTCCCTTTTCGTAATTTCTGTATTGGTGTTTCTGTTTTTGGTCCGCCAAACATAAGCTTTTTTGTACCATTGATCAGAGCTACTCTCTGCTTAATGTCATCCAGGGTAATACCAGCTACATTTAACTCAGGATGATTCTTAAACATATTCAAATAAATATTATTGAAACAAGGCTTATGAGTTATATCATGAAAATTTGAATGAATTGTCTGCGTTTGTCTATATTTGGAGTCTTAACAAAACTATTGGTTTTAAATAATGTTAGCAATGTCTGCATTTTTACAAGTATAAGTACACTTTCAATGCATGTTAGCATATACTATTTAAGAAAATAAAATACTATAAAAGTTTTAAGCAAAAAAACTAGATATACCTCTCTATACTGTCTCCTGGCTCTGTGTATTGCTAAAACATTCTTAAGACATTCTAATGATTTTAAATGTGATGGTTCACCACCTCCTAATGTGCCAGAAACACCGCTATCTGCATTCTGAAAAATATCAAAATCGTAACTTACTAATAGTGTCTGACTGAATCTTCAGCTTTGGCTTCGACTTAGACCACTTTCGGCCAAAAAACACACCTTCGGCAAAAACTTCAGCTGTTGTAGTAACCATCAAAATTAAACAAACTGTTATTGAAGTCCAAAAGGCACAAGCACAGTCAGTTGTGGACTTGCGCCACCAGGTGAGTCGGAAATTTAATTATTTTATAATTTTTGACAAGTTGCTTAATTTTAATCAGTTCAAAAAGTTGTTTGTATAAAATTAACACAAAAGTTTAATTCACAAGTCTTTTAAATTATTATATTTCATTTTAGCCATTCTTAACCTGGATTTCTTAGTTTTAAAACCTTTCAATTCAGAGGAAGATTGTGGTGGCAGCCGAACAATCAGCTTCGGAATTGGCTATAATTAGACCTTTGGTCGGACACTACTTATTAACATGCTTTTGCCACATAATTTCTGACAATTTTATTACTTTACAAAATCAGACCATAGAATGAATTTGATATTAATACCACTATAGGGTAAAACATATGTGGCATTGTATGCCTATGAAGTTGAACTACATAGTATTCGTCCAATTTAATTGTGCAAAATATCGTATTGTATTGTGACATTTTTTTAATGTTTTGTCTAATACCTGTACTGAATTTGCCTGTTTCCTTTTCTTGTATGATAATTCTAGGGGACCTTCAGGATAATTATCATCCTCAGATTCCTCTCCGCCAACTTCACTCCAAATTGCATTTAGTTCTTCAAAATATCTCTGCCTGGCTCTGAGATATATTGGTTTGTAGTTATTTCTTGCTGTTTGTTTTGGAGGCAGTGGTGGAATATACGGTATTGGACCCGGTGGGGTTGATTTTGCAGCGGCTAACACACGCTCCCTAGATATCAACACCTCTGGCAGTAGCTTGGCATAATATGATTTTCTCTGAAAACAATGATTCATCAAAGTATAACAAATGTTTTTCAACTTGCTTATGGCAATAATTGTCGGTAACTTTTGGCAATATTGCTTGTTATTGAATCAAATAAAACAATATTAGTATGTGGTCCGAGTTACCTTATGTTTTTGCTGTTTTGCTCTAGCTTTCCTAAGAAACTTCCTCATTTTAGCTATGTCTGGCCTAAAATTACCTTGCCTTAAGTTTTTATGGAAATTTTGGAGGGGAGATATAAAATGAAATGGCTCATGTTCCAATAGCATTTTTACTGTGGTTTCTTTCTCTGCGTCATCGTCGTCTGGAAAGTCGGGGAGGAATTGTTTCAAATGTTCCTTGTCCTCCTCTTCCAAACACTCCCAAGTTTTCATTGAAAAGAATTCTTTAAATATTTCAGGATTTTCACAGAGCTCCTGTGGAAGTTCAAGGTTCTGCCCGAGTATGCGGACTGGCTCCAATACATCTTCGTCCGAGTCCGAAGTACCACTGGAACTCTCAGACGAACTACTACTAGATTCACCACTGTAACTCTGTTCACTGTCTACTTTTTCTTCCATGGCCACGATACGTATTGGCAGTAAGATGAGCTTGTATGCTTACGTGATGTAATAACAACGTTTCTCAGTTATAAAAACTGAGACATTCCGTCCTCTGCATTGATATTTCGCGTTGTTTTGCTTCCGTTGTTTACGAAAAACCAAACGAATGATGCATACGCGATGTGCGGTACAACGCCATGAAGTATTTTAGATAGCCGTCAAGTCTTGTCTAAAATAAAATACAACGTACACGCCAATCTGCAGTGTTTCATACATAGTATGCGCCAGAACGGCACATTGCGATGAGAAAATAGCTTGACAATCAAGATCAGCGACATTTTGCCATTTCAAAATAGAATTAAAAACAAAACACACTTAGTCTATGTCCCTTTCTGCCTTATCTATGAGATTACCACAGAAAAAATAAAAATCTTTAGCGCTTTACAAAATGTGTATTCAGTGAAATAAAAATCTAAAAAAAATAATACTTTTTATATTAAACCCGTAGTTTTTTATTGAATTTTAATTTATTTTATGAGAAATTAAACATATTAAAAATAGATCGAAATTCAAAACCACGATTTTTTTTCTAACAGTACCTATAATTCGGTACAAATGAAGATTAAACAAACTTTATTCCAAGTATTTAAATGTATTCGATTCAAATATACTGAATAACTGATTAATAAAAAGATATATTTTAATTATTTATATATATACTGTAAATTTATTTGAAACATTTTATTAATAGAAATTGTGTCATAAACAAACGCATTTATTACCTGTTCACAAATATCAGAACGTCCATGATGGTGTCGGGCAATTTGACTTTTGATTTGACGTAAATTAATCGTGGTGTAGTAAATATGGCTGACGAACTCAATGTTGACAGTCTAATTCACAGACTTTTAGAAGGTAAAGAATCATTTTATTTCATTTATTGGACTCTATACGAATTCTGTGTATCGAAATCTATTGTGATCTCAATTTGTTCATCGCTCATAGTGCTTCCAGTTGCGTAATTAACTCTCGAGTCTATATGTATAGAAACGTCTAACTCATAAATAAATCGATTATCCTCAATTCTTATCTGAATCTACTTTGGATGTTCACGCTTTAGAATTCTTGTAGATGTCTATTTTTGTTATTTAATTAGTGTGTATTTGTAAATTGTCACATGACTTTAAAGTAGGTAAAATCTGCGCCTAAAATACTAATATTAGTGACATTCTATGGCATCGAAAAATTTTATGGGCTTATTGTTATGCTTTGTTCGCATTGTATGTTACTTTACTTGTTAATTTCACTTTATCATGCTGCTTTTTATGGGTAACAACAGTATACAGACAGCAACAGGAAACGGCAAGACGAAAGGGGAAATTGAAAGACATCTTTTCGGGAGAATGTATGGTTACTTGCAGAATTCTTTCCACAGTATTCAGCTAGAAACTTTGAGTTACTTTTATTTTCCTTTCCTGATAAACGATCCGCTTTATTGAACCTAACATAAAGTATATTTTGTTCATGTTGTCCAAATTTTTACTTCAAACTTTAAAGGTGTAAACGAAGAAGTCTTCATAAAATATAATTTAAATATGACTAATACCAGATCCCTAAGGTTTTAACGAGTCCTCAGTTCTAAAAAAATATATGCGCAAAGCTATCTGGAGTTATGCGTATGCATTCTGAAGTAAACCTTATCAAACCTTACCATTCTTAGCACATGATGTATCAAATCATTTATACATTGACCATTATTGCAAGATTGTTTGTATTTCGAATTATTACTATCCTCATATCACGTTGCTTAAATTTGTGATGTAAAAGATTCAAGTTCATAAGGCTACTATGGCATGCTTCTCAGGAAATTTATCTTTGATCCTTTAAAACAGCATTTATTCATGTGTTTTGTATTTCAATGTCATGTGTGTTATATTGAATGTTCGTGAAATTGTTATGGCAGCAAGTAATGTAATATGTTATGCAATTCTGTTTCATTTTCCACAACATGACCTGCATTCATAACCTTTGCTTGATCTGTGTTTGACCTTAGATAGCAGATGGTATCTATACATGTATTACATAACTTTGCTGCAGTTCGAGGATGCAGACCTGGAAAGACAGTTCAGATGTCCGAGTCAGAGGTGCGGGGCCTCTGTACCAAGTCTCGGGAAATATTCCTGCAACAGCCAATACTACTGGAATTGGAGGCACCACTCAAAATTTGTGGTAAAACTAATATAAACACTACATAATAAATATAAACGATAAACATACATTCAGGTCGGCCATCTTAGCCCTTAGGAATAGCAACACACTGCTAAGCTTCCGATAAAACTGTTCTATATTTTAAAGGTGTTAGAACCCTATGTAGTTCGACTCCGGGGGCACCACCGCCACACCCATCTGCCTTATAATAGCAGTGTTAATCACTGCTGTGTTCTGATCTGAAGCGGGTGGTAAGGGAGAGAGATACTATCCGAGGCATTCCAAGTCAGTCCGGATCGCAACGCATCTGGAGTTGACCTCAGGTGGACCCTTGATCTTATCTGGGGTCGATTACAGGAGTCCACGGGCAGCAGTGGCCACTTACCATCAGGTAGACTGCATGCTCATATGCTACTTCGATTGTTGTATGTATATTAGAGTTGGGTAGGTTGAGATTCCGAGCTCCATACAAATATTTCAAAGTTATATGAACAAAACCTACAGATCTATCATATTCAATATTACCCGTGTTAATTATACCTCTTTTAACTATCGGATAGTTAATTTGTTTTAAATGGCAATAATTATTAAATGATAGTAAACACTAATGACAAGTTAATGCGCCAATTAATTTATTCTAGAACTATTATATGAATATTATGCATGGATAATTTTGTGTTTATATTCTAAACAGTTTTCCTTTGCATGATTAAATAGGTAAGTATAGGATCTGGTTAAATTATGTTATTTTATATAATATAAATGTAATTGTTAACTGCATAGATCTGTTCAATATGTATACCTATTGTAGCTGAACTTTATAATACACTGTAATATGAATTATAAAAAATCCAAAAGTATAAGCGTTATTTTTTATAAAACAGCTGGTTAGGCTACTTGCGACTGTGCTATTGCAGTGTAATACCTATTTATTTACATATTATCTTATTATTATAATAATATGGATATTGCAAATCACTATTTTTCGATGTAATCTACTAAAGGTAGAGAACCTAGCATTTAATGCAAAAAAAAAACATTGTAGTCCACAAATATTTAAATTTACCAAATAAAAATCATCTATAGATCGAACTTGTGAGTGCAGGTGTGAATATGAAATATATCTATAGAAATCTTATTTCTATGAACGCTTATTGTATTATGCGCATTACATGACCGTCAGCTTATCTCGCCTTATATCACCGAGTGATGCAGGCGGCCGTGGTAATTAACGTATATGTATATGTACGTGCGTGTGTGTCGATCCTGCGCTATGAATTACAACAAAAGAAAACGTTAATCGGCGAATATTAGTCACGGAAAACTATTTTCTATCTACATACATACACCATATAATATGTATGTTACGTTTATAACTTTACATCTATATACCAAGAATATTATCTTAATTACAGTTTATAAAGGACTAAAATACTTCCATATAAAATTTCAGGTGATATACATGGGCAGTACACAGATTTACTTCGTCTGTTCGAATATGGCGGGTTCCCGCCAGAAGCAAATTATCTATTTTTGGGCGATTACGTGGATCGCGGCAAGCAATCCCTCGAAACCATATGCCTCCTGCTTGCTTATAAAATCAAGTATCCTGAGAACTTCTTTCTTCTGCGAGGAAATCACGAATGCGCTAGCATAAACCGTATTTATGGTAAATAGCACTTTATCATCTAATTATCACTTTTATAATTATGTCTTTAATATTTATGTCATAAATGAAATTATAATAAAGTAGCATAATCATAGAACTATTATCTTGGTGATTATACTTGAATCTATCGACGGCTTGCCGACGCACGGGATACAATATATACCTACACTAAATCCAAGGTTAATTTTAAATTTGGCACCATAGCCCTGAACAACAAATTGCATTAGCTGGACCAAGTGGTAATAATTTATATAAAAGGTTTAGCAGTATTTTTGTTAATAGATATTTCAGTTATATTGCTTGAATGGATTTTAGAGAATTTTATATTTTATTTATAGGTTTTTATGATGAGTGCAAGCGCCGATACAACATAAAGTTGTGGAAGACTTTTACTGACTGCTTCAACTGCTTGCCAATCGCGGCCATCATTGACGAGAAGATTTTCTGCTGCCACGGCGGTCTCTCGCCCGATCTACAGGGCATGGAACAGATCAGACGGATAATGCGACCAACTGATGTCCCTGATACAGGTTAAAATTGAGTTAAATCTTATCTCTCGAAATCTTTGAAATCTCAACCAAATTACTTAGTTTTTATACTTGTGTCTTAAGAAATACATCTAGCTATAGAACCAAAACCAATAGGACTCTTTAATAACTCTTTGAATTGTTTATTTTTTTACAAATATTTCTCTTAGGTTTGCTTTGCGATCTGCTGTGGTCGGATCCAGATAAAGATGTGCAGGGATGGGGTGAAAATGACCGCGGCGTGTCATTTACATTTGGTCCAGACGTCGTCAGCAAATTTCTCAACAGACATGATTTGGACTTGATTTGCAGAGCTCATCAGGTACTATTAACACAGTCATAACATAAAAGGTATTGTTTTATGGGAAAGTTCCCACAATTATATTTTGATACGCATGGATGATTGTTCAATAATTTTTTATATAGCAAAATGTCTCATGGGATTTAATTATAAGTACCACTGTGCACAATTCAATTAGTGATTCATAGATAATAAAATTATAATTGTTTGTTTACAAAAGGTAGTGGAAGACGGTTACGAGTTCTTCGCTAAGCGGCAGCTCGTAACTTTGTTTTCTGCGCCCAACTACTGCGGAGAATTTGACAACGCGGGCGGCATGATGTCCGTGGACGAAACATTAATGTGCTCTTTCCAGGTAAATTCTTGTAACTGAGTATTTATTCTCGAAAGATTCACAGGTATTTTAACTTTATACTTCTTTATTAGATTCTAAAACCATCTGAGAAGAAAGCAAAATATCAGTACAACGGCATCAACAGCGGAAGGCCCGCCACACCTCAGAGGTCACCCCCAAAAAAGAAATAACTGACGTTTGGGATCCAGTGTGCTGCACAGTGAGAAGAATGCTACAAATAATTTAATTATATCAAGTATTGTAATTACTATTATTAGTAAGGTCATTCGGTAGAGCTGAATAAATATATCCATATTGTTTAAAGTATTTTATCAGTTAGCCTGTGCCTTGTTTTATTTTTAATTATTGTGAATGATAGTAATTTATGAATTTAGTTTAGTAGAATTTCGGAAATGAATATGGGCATAATTTGTTCAGCTAATGCCAGTGGCTATTGCTTTTTCGATCCCTGATATAATGCAGCCTTTCTATGGATTGTACCCTATTGTTTTAATTAGACCTATTGATATTATAAATTGTTTTGTTAATGTTGGGAGTTATAAGTGGCAGGCAGTCTTAAAAGATGCGGGCATTGGACAAAAGCGTCGTTACATTTACATATTATCTATTTCTTAAGTTGTAGTGGATCGAAAGCACTTGCTTTGTTTATTCTGTAACTAATGTGCCTATAAATGTAAAGTATGTATAGGTCTCGGGTATAAGTGACGAGGATTGGTTCTTTAAAAATTATAGTTTTATTGAAAGATACAAATTGTTTTCGAAAAACTGAATCGTCCATAATATTGATTTTTTTTTATGATTTTGAAGCAGATTTATTTATTTTGAAGAATTGGATTCTGTTGTGGAGCTGGCCTAAGACATGAATTGATATTAACCTTCACCGTGTAGCTAATAAGTGTCTCAGTTCTAGGACTCCATTGCAATTCATATTTTATGTTTATGGGAGTAAGATGTTCCCAGTGAAATTATTTTGCACTCAGTATTACTATTACGGATAGGTAGATATTTCAAAATTCGGCGGAAGATTGGCGTTGATCTCCCTATGAGGCTTTAACTTCACGAAATGTAGAAGTCTCGAAATGAATTGATATAATTTTAATGGTGGTAGAAGCAGTGTAGTCCTCGCAACAATAGTGCAATTGCTATATTAATATGAATATATTAAATATTAAAAAATTATATGCAGATTTTGCATTGTACAATTTTATTTTTAGCTATATTAACAATGTCAAATAATATTCATTAATAAATATTACTATTTAAAATAAGAGGTTTATTTTTGTTTCATTTCATTTAGGTTTGCATTTACAAAACATTGTAATATTTTAATATACAGAGTTATAACTAGTAAAATTTAGAAAATCTGTCATTTCCTCTTCAAGTTTTTATTGTTATCCTCTAGAAAGCTTTTATTGGTATACTTTGCTTGTTACACTTCGATTGTTCTTTTTAGCGTATTTAAATATTATGCTGTTTATTAGCTGGTAATGATATTGCAAGTTTAGATTTTATGTGGTCTATTGGCATCACTTTGTAATACACTTTAATGTTTCTTCTCTTTTCATCTTCACTTGTAAAAGATAGTTTCAACGTAATTGAGTTTAATAATTATTAGATTACTATAAAATTTTGTTGTACTTTTCTCAGGTGTGTACAATTTTCTGAAATATAAATTTTACTCATTAACAAGTGTTATGAATTTAGTCTTGAAATTCCAATTCTTTTTGTTGCCAATTTATATTATCAACATCAGTATGTTCCGTGATGATCATATCTGCTAGTTTGCTGTGATTTTCCAGTTTTTCATTAATTTTACAAGTTAAATCTTCACTTTTCTTTTGATATTTCAGAATGTCCATTTGCATTGCTTTTAAATATCCTCTTTTAGCTGTTAAAATCCTCTTTAGTCTGTTCACTCTAGCATCATATTCTTTTCCCAGAGATTCCAGCAACATCTTCTGTTTTTTCAAATTTGCTACATCTGAAGCTCTCAATTGAGCTCTGACATCGTTATGTTGTGGCCGCCTGAAACATTATTAATATGCCTTACAGTAAGAGATCATAAATCATGAATTTAAAAAAAATATGATACGACTTCATTTAAAATAACTTAAATAATTTGAATTTAACCATAGTAGCAAATTATTAATTTTTCATTTCGGTGCAAGAAGTATGTTCTGCACAAGAATGAAACTATTTTAGTTGGTGCACAACTGTGCGTGTGTTGTGAATCACAATCTCTGAATCATGATTGGTGATTCACAGTGAATATAGCAATAATAGAATGTAATTATTAATGTATCTTACAGCCAATTTAGTAACTCACATAACCCAAATTTTACAGATTTTTTATAAATATGTTCTGTCAAAAATAAACTATATAGAATAATGATGGATAGGAACTCATTTTTTTCATGTACTATCAACATGGCTGTGTCAGTTATGATTCAAAATGGTGTTTAAGTTCATAATTTTTATGTACACATCATTTACAATAAATTGGCGATCATGGCTCGATATCATTGGTTTACTGCAAGAAGTCATAATATGCAAAATTGCACCAAATCATTAAGTATAGTTCCTAACATGATAATATTTACTCCATTGATTTTAACAATATAATCTAAAGGTAGTAAAATGTAAAATAAATTCAATCCACAAATAATCAAAAATTAGTTAATTAGTTTAGACAATATCCATAAAGTTAAAATTGTAAGCTATACATAATATTCATGGTGTAAATAAAAAGAAATATGCCATATTGACAACGATATAGGGGATTGGACAGAGATCTCTTCAGAATTGTAAACGAGTATTGTATATGTTATGGACCAAGTGAATAATTGGTCATTATACACAATGCCCGGGCAGTTTGAATAATGCCCAATATG
>DWPV01002141.1:0-18049 GCA_018251915.1 Urbanus proteus proteus
TTACTCACCGCCTTGTATTTGAGTGAAGCCAAAAAAACTACGCTACTTTCATGTATTTATACGCACACACTTACACAGTTCTAGCGTGGTTCCTTGTCAGTACCTTTGTTTATTTACCCTCACATTATCACTTTTATAGCCCGACCATTTTAAAAATGACTTCATTTTTTGTTAGGAATGTTAGATCTACCTACTTTATATATCTGAGGTAGCTCTCAGATAAATAAAACATATGTAGCTGTAATGTTATTACGTCTTAATCGGTAAGTAATGTTTAATTTGTGTAACTTTATCAATAAGACACTTTTTGATATTTAAAAAGATATTAAAGAAATTATTTCAACAGCTTGGTCATTAATCATAATTTACACTTTTTTACAACTTGGCCATCAGTCAAAGGTTATACTTTTTTGAGTAATTTGTTTAACAGTTTATTCACGAAATACTTAATAGCTGTTACTTACCAGTCAGAAAATTAGTTATGACTGATTGCATATTTTATTTTATAAATTGAAAATGCGAGTTGGTAATTTTTTGTTTGTTTATTTTTCGTCGGATAATTAGGTAGGTAATTATTTATTTGTTTGTTTTTTAAATTTCGTCGGACCAAGGTATCTGTTATTGTAGCAAATGAGCTCAGAGTTGTTAAGTCACTACAGTCCATGGACATCTGCAATCAACCCCAAGTAGAGAAGTCCTGAGGTAGAAAACATACGTTGGGTATCCCAGAGGAAATTGGAACACTTATATTTGTTTAACGTAAAATATTAAAATTTAATACAGTAAGAATACATTCATTATTGTTCAGCAACTGGTCTCAGCCAGTTGTTGCCGGTGTTGTGTGAAACTTGGTGAAATAATTCAATACGACAGCAACCGGTTAAGTATATGACTGACGGGTGTCGGGTACCTTGAGCGAAATATTTCAGTCTTGAAACTAGTTTGAAGATGTGTGGTCTTAAGACAAACTTGGTACTTCAATGAATATAGGTAGGTGTAGGTAGTTAAGACGCCTTAAGGTTTGTACCGCGCATTTGTCTCGTCTGTTTTATAATATAATCTGAAAGATAAAGCAGACGGCCTACCTAATGGAAAATAGTAACTAGTAAGTTACTAGTAAGTAAGTAATAGTTGAGTCGCAGATACATTGGTTTTGAATTAAGATCTTCTATTGGCCCTGAGAGCCCTCTCGCGAGCCCTATCATTTCTCCACCAGCTCAAAGTGACTTTTTCTGATGATATCAGAATAAAAAAATCTTTAGTAGAATTATTTTAATACGCGTATATTCTACTATCAATAATTTTAAATTTCAATTGTTAATTTAATTAAAAGACACCGTCGTAGCCACCACAACACTAGTGCATAAATAATAATCATAATGGCTAGCAAAGCCATTAGTTCCGGAGTAAAACAGTGGTGTGTATAATAATTAAAACGACAATATAACCGGACATTTGCATAGTGACTGTCGCGGCGCCGGCGCATTCGGTACGGTGGGCGAACTTAATCGCTAATCAAATTTAACTTGCTTTAACAACTACCTACCTACCTATTGCAAACGTTGGTACCATTTTATGCTATAGAAGAAGCGTTTATCTCTAACCAAATTTAATTTAGCTTTAGTAACCTTTGTCTTTTTCAATATAGAAGTAGCAAACGAGGATAAAATCCACCTGATGATAAGTGTGCACGACCGTCCATGGGCATCAATTATTAACTCCAGATAAGTTTTTTGCATCAGTTATCCAGATAAAATTTGTCCTACCTGATGTTTGCTATAGACGCATGCTACTCATGATGACTCAATTGGAACGCCTCGGATATACATACCCTTACTTACACACCCTTTAAACAACAACACAGCAGCGTTTAACACTTGTGTAAAAGGGCAGAAATAGGTATGGCAGAGGTCTTCCGAGTCAAAGAATAGGGTTCTACCACCTTCAAAATATGTATAAATAACTTTGGCCCGCGGCTTCGCATGCATTAAATTACATAATATAAACCTGTTTCTTGAGTCACTATCTATTAAAAAAATCGTATCAAAATCCCTCGCGTAGTTTTAAAGATCTAAGCATACATAGGGACAGTCAGCGAAAAGCGAATTAGTTTTATTTATACTACTATGTTGCGACAAAAGTCTTCAAAGTTATTTAACTTGCATTTAAGTATTTACTTAACCAACCAATTAAATTAATCTGTCAATAGTCGCAACATTGTAAGCCCAGTGTACAGCCAATGCCAGACATACAAGGAATGTTGTTGTACGAAGTATCTTCCGCCGCATACATTAACATTACGTGTTGGTCAACTGTTGCTCAATTTATAGGTCAAGTGTGTCTATAACATTGTGGCTAACAAAACAGTTCTAATGTTTTATTTAATTATACGTAATCTTAATTATATAGGTACTAAATGATTATAGTAGTGATAGCCTGATGGTTGATTGGTCTCTCAATTGGGAGGTCAGAGGTTCAAATCCCAGGCACGCACCTCTGATTTATGTGCGTATTAGAAATTAATTATCACTTGGTTTAACGGTGAAGGAAAACATCATGAGGGTACCTGCACACCTAAGAGTTCCTAAAAAGTTATCAAAGGTTTGTGAAGTCTACCAATTCGCACTTGGCCAGCGCGGTGGACTAAGGCCTAAATCCCTCTCACTATGGGGGGAGACCCGTGCCCAGCAGTGGGGCGATAATGGGTTGACGACGAACAGTTAGGACAAGTTGGCACCCACTCATTTCAATGGTTTTTTTTTTAATTTTGTAAATAAAATTAATAGATTTGGTAGGGACTCAATTTTAGTCATTGTCTTCCAGATGATAATAAATCATAGTCTCAAAAATTTATTTAGGTAACCTTTGTTAGTTTTTTGTTTGTTTTTTTTTTATATAAATAGAATTCCCAGAATTTTCGATGTATTTCTTTTCTTTACCTGTACGTAGACATTTGTCGACATACAGCGTGGCAAAGCGGTCACCATACAGGTTGGACAGCGGGTTCTGGGTTCGAGCCCCGGGCAGACAGAAGTCCGAGGGATATCCATGTTAGATTTCTCTGAGGGTCATCATTAGTATATTTCTGAGCCTCTTCTGTGCTGTTCCTCTCAGACTGTGTGATGGATGACAGACCGAACTTATCCATCACACTCACTCAAATGAAAATTGGTAGTTTCATGACTGAGAACAGTATGGAAAACTCTACATAGAACTCTACATTTTTTTCATAATTATTTTAACTAACAATTAGAATAAATTCAGGGATGTAATTCTATTTATTTTTACTTTCAGTAATTTTAAATGTCCTAGAAGAAGAATTTTTAAAATTGTTTCTTAGTAGGTAACTCATCTTAGTTATGGGTACATCATGTTAAAAATCATATTTCTAGAAATCTAGACCTTGCCATATCGTTAGCTATCAATTAGTGCTAGTTTTATCACCTAGGTATTTAGAACATGATTTACGAATGGACTAAAATCCCACGATACTTTCCGAATGTAAAAATAGTAAAGAAAAAACTACAGATCTATCAACAAATAGAGCCGGCAGCCATTTTGGTTAAAACATTTAGAAGGCGGAACTAGGTTGGGTTTTTGTTAAATTTCGCTTCTCCCCTCCAATGAGAACGCGGGCGGGGCCTGTCAATTCGGCTACAATGACGTTTTGTTTTTTTTTTGATGATTCAAATTTGAACGTGAATATTCGTATAGAACGTATTGTCTATGGTTTGGCATTTTTCATTGTCTATGGTTTAAGCCTTAAGCATTTGAATGAATGTCCCTTTGTTTTGAAATGCGGAGTTTTAACTAATTTAGGTATGTTGGTTGGAATAGACTTTTGAAAACCTTTTGAGTTTTGTAAGCATAATAGCCATGCATGTCGATTTCCGGGGCCATTTAAGTAATGGATTTCAGAAAAATGGGAGAGAAATAAAAGATGAAACTGGTGCGGATTTTAGCAGTCGAAAATTTTTGCTTCCGGGTCGATTCCCAGGTAGAGTTAATGAATTCAGAAAGTGAGTAGGTAGGTAATTATTTGGTACTTATTATTATAGGAGTAGTATTAGTCGTAGTTGGTACTAGTAGTATAAGTAGTAGCTAGAATAGAGCTAAGATCCCACAGAGAGACGTAACACCCCTATTTTATGCGAGTTTAAAAAAACAAACGTAGGGCAAAAGTACAAAAAGTTACAAATACCTTTTGAAACATTTGAATTAAGTCGTGTCCATGTGAATAAAATTGAATAAAATTCAACGCATCAATAGCCAAGACATATTCATAGCTGATAGAATTAGCACACGATTATATATGCAGAATCCATCACAATAAATCTAGGCAATGTTTATTCATAAACTTGTAAATCCAATTACCTACATTGGATACGATGTGTGAGCGTGTTTATGTGTGTGTGAGCGTGTTTATGTGTGTGTGAGCGTGTTTATGCGTGTGTGAGCGTGTTTATGTGTGTGTGAGCGTATTTATGTGTGTATGAGTGTGTTTATGTGTTTGTGAGCGTGTTTATGTGGATAGGAGAAAATCCTATTGTGGGGCTATGAGTGTTAAGTTTTTTTAAGTTCAAGGACTTGGCTATTGTGGTTAAATATGACGTCACAAATTGTGAAACGTGCCCAGCAGTGGGACAAACATAGTTCACAGTTTTCATACAATTGTTCGTACGTATTTATATATAAATTCAACAGACAGACAGCTAATAGTTATGGGTCCACTTGGCGTGCTTCCAACTGAGGTAGCCGAGAGTGAAATTCCTAACGTACACACAAACATACCTACATACATATCTATAGTATAGTATGTTGTAGTTGAATGAATAAATTCGGTCACGAAAGTATAAGTTTCATAATTAGTATCTTTTGTGTTTTGACTTTGGTACCACTGTCACACCTTTTTCTGTCATATAAAACCAGTGTTATTAGACTGAAATAGGCCATTTAAGGAAGGCCTATATCCAGCAGTGGAACTCAAAGGGCTGATGGATGGAACACCAGTGTAGCCCTGCCGTGTTCTGGTTTGAAGGGTGCTAAGGGAGACATACTTATCTGAGGCGTTCCAACTTAGTCCTCAGTTGTAGCATCGCATTATTGGCCAACCAGGTATGACTCTAATCTTATCTGGGAAAGATGTCCATGGGCAACAATTGCCACTTACTATCATGTGGAAATTATCAACCATCTCCATATAGAACAAGGGTTCTAACTAACGCCTATCACATGCGTTACTACTCTTAGAGACATTACTACTACGCTACATCTGTTCCCCTCATATGTTAATCAGCAAACAAACTGCTTTACCAAAAATAGGCGTGACAGTGGTACCTCCAGCTAAACTCCGAAGGGTTCTATAATAGATCAGTGGCCACCAATACGTATTATCCTATCTAAATCGGAAGTGAGTCAAGGCGCCATAATCTTAACATTGTGAGACACTTTCCTTTTGGCCGTCTACGTTACGGAGTTACGAAGGCATGGATGTGCTTGTGTTCAGTAAATGAGCGCACTTACTGAGCACAAAAGCATCGCAGTAACTTAATTAAAATATATGGCTAAATAACTAAATAAACGATACCTATAAATTAAAACAACAATACTTTTTATTTTTAATACCTACAAAAGATTACGGATTTAATTCTGGGTGTTGCTGTACTTTTATCTGTATCTATGTATATTATTCACAATAAAAAATCTTTGTTGAGGATTATAAATTAACAGAAAATCACATATACATAAAATATAGGTGGCTATCCAAAATATATATTTAAAGATAGAGACACATAAGAACGAATATCTGGAAAGGATCTATTACTAATTAAAAAGACTGCTCAGTCTTCAACTACACCGAATACTAATTAAGCACTAATCTAGAGCTGATATTACGCCCACAGTTTAAATCGGAACTCTACAAGTCTTAAACTCCTACATTGTGAGATTTCCTTCTGACCGTCTAGAACAGCTGATTGACGAAGATGTGAAATGGACACGGGGATTGTGCGTAGTTACTCTGCTCACTTCATACTATAGTTAATACCATCGTTTGATAATAGATATTAAGAGAGATTTTTCAGTACGTAATTATTTATCGAATAATGTTACACAATTATTTAACGGATTATTTTATATTATCTTTTTTAGAACACCATTTATAAACTTCTCATCATGTTAAATTGGATGTGGTATATGCATATTATTTAGTGTTCCATTAAAATTCAGTGAGAGTTTTATTTTACACAATTACCTACACACTTTTGAAGAATTTATGTTTTCTGATAAATCAAATATATTCCTAAGATTTGTCGAAATTAGATAGTTACATTATGTAGAAAATTATTTAAACAACTGATTTAACCAAAAACATTTTTACAAAAATATACTCGGTATTATTTATTAAAAACATAAGAATTCGTATTAACTACGTTTGAAAAAGTAATTTAAGTGTTAAGCCCTTAAAATCAGTAACGAAATAAAAATAAAAACCGAATCAAAATGTCTAGGTTTATAGAATTGAACGCAATGCACTTTAGTCTATTGAAAATCTGTGTCAACTATTCCGTTTGGCTCGAAGCGTTTCTGAATGGGTGGTCCGTGACACCTAAATCTAATAAATAAACAGGTTTATCTCATTCCATCGACAATTGATACGATAGTACCGGTACCAATCTTGTAGCATTAATTTAGTTCAACATTGTATTTCAAGGCCTGCCGAATTTCAAAAAAACACCTGATACAATAAACTCAACTGACGCGTGAATTAAAAAAAAAGTTGAATTAAATTCGGCAAAAACAAATTTTGCAAGTTTAAACAAATCATGTTATTATGTCATTTAAAGAGACGAAAGAAACATATTGCTTTAAAGAAAGTAAAAGATAGAAAGATTTATAGAAAGGAAAATAAATACGTCTATTCTCAAAATAACACAGCAATTAAAATAAATTTACGCAAAACAACAAACAATATGAAACAAAGAAAATATAATGTACTGTAAAATTTCAAACAAAAACATTAACGCTAATAAAATGACGAAATTTATTTAATTTCAGTTTTTCTATTCTTCGGTCGCCATCAAACAATTATCTTAAGTTGTAAGTTAAGTACAAGGGAATAAACATGGCATGCACTTTAGGAAATAGTTGTTTTAAAAATTATGTACATTAATTTAATTAAAACATATTTTCGCAACTCTTTAAAGGCGAAATAATTCGTCGCAATTTTAAGTCGAATAACCTATTCGTCGGTCGCCGATATTACATCAAACAAAACTCGTCTTACTTGAATAAAGAAATAAGGATTACCCGACCAAATTGCGAAGGTGCCTAATTCCTACGAAGTTTCGTTTAATTTAACATCTTTGTCCACACCAACGTATCTCCTTGTAGGGACCCTCGACCCGTCTTACAGTTTTATAGGTCGGTCGTCGAATCGCCCACTCGTCGACTATCGATCCCGGCTCACGCCAAACTATGCTTTGTCTCTTAAAATCGAGTATGATCCGCGTCTTGATATTTACGACATTTTATTCCGGTCTCATTATAAGATTTAAAATTTTAATATTTGAAATATCTTTTGAATTAATGAAGTAAGTTATTCCGGCAAAAGATACTCGTAAGTATTGCTTTGGTGACTTATTATGAAGCTTACATTAATTCAATTATTTTTAATTATTGATTTCTGTAACAAGGTAATCCTATACACCTAAGATTTTTGTAACAGTTTCAATGGTAGATAATATACATATTAGGTATATGAAATTATCTCATTAGTAGAACATTAAGCTCCATAGTGGAACAGAAAGTAATGTATTCATAATCTTTTCATTTTCATTCATAATCATGCATTTATTTACCATCAATTTAATAAAAAATGGCTGGTAAATATTTATTATTTTTATAACTTCTGAAAAATTAAAGTAGCAAATGAGCATGTTTTCTTAGTTAATTGTAATATGTATAAGTAAATAAATCATAATTATCATTTCTAGCAATCATAAAAAGCGAAATAGAGAGATAACTGCAGTACAAGTCCTACAGAATTTTTAGAAATATTTTCAGATAGATTTTCAGCGGTCATTGCCTTGATCGAGACGTCAATGTCCAGACATCACATCAGATCCAGATAATACGGAATCGACTCGCTGATATGAGATCTAGAACTACTTGTTTGTTTTTTGGCAATAGTATTTTTTCTTTTTATGCTGTATAAGAGTAGGTCCGTCCATTTTTTTGGTTTGTTTTTTTTTTACATGTATCAATATTGTTTTTCTATAGCTATTGTCTTTGGTCTGTACGAATTAGGTATTATTTTTATGCTATTTGTTCATAGAATTGATTATTATTAATTTTCGATTTAAAAATATCTTTGTAACTTCAACTTCGATATAGTTTTTTAAACAAAGTAAATATTTGTTTTAATTTAGGAAAATTTCGGTATGTAAATATTCCCTACATCCTTATAAAAATGTAAAAGTATAGCAATAAAATGAAAGCGGTCTTTAATACATTAAAAAAAAATCAATTTGTATAAATTATAAAGAGTATATTTGCCAAAGAATAAGACATTCTTTTAATTAATCCAATGCATTCACTTATTTAAAAAAATAAAATTCTATTTGACGCATTTTTATAAAAAAAATATTTAAACAAAAATGTAAAAAAATGCGAACCAAGCTACTGAAATGTAAAACTTCCCGTACAGATTAAAAATGCGGCTAAGAGTTAAAAACTATAGCATTTTTCAACTACCCACATGAACTGAAATTAGTCTTAACGTGACAGCGATTTAGCCACCCTCCCCTCTCCTGGGAGTCGAATTAAAAAAAAATCTCTTTGAGTGCCTTCGCATGGTGGCTTAGTACTTGCATTTTTGTGTACTTTTAAAATCCACTGATTTGGGCGTTTAATATCTTAATGACTTTTGGTGTACGCAACTGTAGGCTTTTTGTTTTGGGCTCCATAGAGAACAAAAAGTGCGTAGAATAATTTGTTCTTATTCTTGGGTTTCAAAACGCTTTTAGAATGCATACTGTATGTGTAATGGTGGTAGAACTCTATTTAGTTCAATTCTTGTGGCACCACCGCCATATTTCTGCTTTTTAACAGCAGTGTTAAGCGCTGCTGTGCTCTGGTCTGAAGGGTGTGGTAAGAGAGGCATACTTATCCGAAGCGTTCCAACTCAGTCCTCAGGGGTAGCAACGCATATGTGGTCAACCCAGGTAGAGGATCTGGGGTTGATTACAGAAGTCCATGAGCAGCAGTGGCCCCTAACCATCAGGTGGACTACATACTCATTTGCTACTTCGATCATATAAAAAAGATACTTATTACAAGATTGCCTATGTCCAGCGTTGGACTTAATATTTAAAAATGTATTAATAATATTAAATAAAAGTATTATTTATACAATATACATGCTTTTATCAGGTCAATAAGCTTTTTATGATCCAATGCAATATTGAACTATCGGAAATGTTCGCTACTAAATTATTGGTGCATTGGCCTTCTTGCGTTATCAATAAATATTCGTATTGTGCCGTTTAATGCGACAATAAATTTTATTATAAAAACATTGCTAATGTAATTATATTAAAATCTTGTTATTGCTTTATTTCTTTAGTAATATGTAAGGTATATGAGACGTTTCAACTTAGTCTTTTACTGGTAATGTATCTTATTTTTGCAGCTGTTCTTCTATGCTTTAGTTATATATTGCTTGGTATTTTTTCATTTTTGACTTTTATAATAAGTTTTTTTCTACCTATTCGTTGTATTTTTTCAGAACCCCACATTTAATTTTTAAAAGGTACCTCTGTATTTTAAAACTTATTTCTAATATGCCAATTATGTTTACGTCAATATTACCAAATAAAATATTTATAACACACATATATCGATAAAAACGGATATTATTTTAACCATATTAACGTCCTTTTTGCTTCATAAATAAAAATTTTGAGAAGCGCGAAAAATATCTATTTATCACATTATTAAGGTCTTATTAACAATTAATTATGAGAGTATGCATGATGCATGAATGCATGATGTACGCAATGTATGCATGATTTATGTACAACATGCGATAAATATTAAGCTAACTAGTCAGTTATATCTTAGACAAATTTTTCCTGCGCTTACAATTACCGATCTCACATAATTATGACCACTTTATTTAGTAGTAGATTAATGTTTAAATTAGGGCTTTCATTTGGAAACTTATTAAAATAATACAGAATAGAAATTGTCGTTAACATAGATATTTAAAACGAAAGGGATATAAAATATTGTTATTATTTCAATAACCGTAAAATTTACTTGCAATAATATAAGCATTCACAGTTTAATTTAATTATACATAGTTTTATTTTATTATTAACAGTATCAAGGCATTAATAGTTGCTACAAAAAACCTCTATAGCCAACAAAACGAAACAAAAACATTGTCTATGGCCATCAAAACCGGCACAAAAACTCACCCATCCCTAATCATAAAAACGTAACATATCAAATGACCAGCAACTTACAAGCCAATCGAATCGGTAAAAAAATTCAAAAAGCGAACGCGCCAAAAGCTGTCAGGCCGCGTCAACTGAGACCTGCCCCAACCGAGACCGCGGTCGTTCACCGGACATTTATTTCGTTTTTTGCCCGCATACAAACTAAATGTACATACAACGTAACCATTCTTTTCCTTACAACAGGACGCTCGCAGATTATTATTATTGTACTAGCTGTGCTTCGGATTTATAAGTTAAAATGTTACGTAACTTTTAGTTTTGTGATTACTTTTGATATTGTAGAGGGAGTTTAATTAATAAACGTTATGACTACATAATTATGTAACATAAATATCTTTAATCTTTAAAATCAAAGTCAGTGGTTTTCATGTGATATTAAAGCCTCAAATGATTTACCAGTAGATAATATGCGCGTCATGATATATCCGATGATTTTTAAAGATTGCAGTGAAATTAAAGGACAATATTTTCCAATTACTTTCGTGCAATATTTGTAAAATTGCTGTCAAATTATTGACAAATTTATCATTATCAATTGATCTGTTACATAACTTTACATCATAAAAAAGTGGGCGAATAAATTTCACGATTTAATTTAAAAATAAATTTATTTCAATTGTTCTATATTTAAAAATTGAAAGAGAGACATTGTCTTTTAGGCGAGACTAATCCGGGACTATCCCACTCAATCGGTACATATGGCCACGTTATACGTAAGTGCGTAGATATAAAGCATAACTTTCGTATCTGACGTACGAAACAGGTCCATAACTGGATTCTTGTCGGAGGGCAGTTCGGTAGCGTGGCTTAGAATTGAAAAAGAAACTTAATGAATGCTGGACGTTACCCTTATATGCGTGGTTTTGTTTTTGTTTCCTCTTTACATAACATTGGTGAATCATTCGGATCGAATCTACATTATGGGCGGATTCTGACTTTTGTGTTCTATTTTTGAATTATTTATGTGTTCTAAATTCGTTAATAAATAAATGTTTTACAATTTTTGTTTTTCGCCAGTTATGTTTTTATGTTTAAATTCGATATTATTAATTTATGGATTCTAACATATTTTTTATGGCCGGATTCTGATTTATTTTAGATATTTTTACGTTTCCTAAAATATAAATAAATAGTTATTTCCTTAATTTCATTTAATATATAATTTTAAAAATAAAATCGAGGTCAATGCCACAAGTCGATGCAAGTTGAACGAAGAACATCTGCGCATATGAATGAAAATAAAATAGTAAAATAAAGCAGATGAGTAGATGTACCTAACGGGAAATCATTTAATACTTTTGTGTTTAATTAAATATGGAAAATACATGATTTATTCACCGCATGCATATACCTGGTTAATCGTTAATCACTTCTCTATAAGAAATTATTTAAAAATGAATGTACATTAAAATAAAAAATATTTAATTTAGAAAAAAATGAGATTAGAAAAAGAAATAATTATGAACCTGTATTTGATCTGACAAACAAAAAGTAATTTTACAAACTTCATTTTTAATGTAACAGCTGCGTAGATTCATATATTTCTATCCAGAATATGTTTTAAATAAATGGATCGAGAATTTATAAAATTATAAAGCTAACGACCTGTCATTACTCTTTAGTAATTTATTATCTGTGACTATTATAAAACATTTATCATATTTGCAGAGCGTCACAGATAATTTATGCAAACAGCGCGCTAAAAAACAGATGAGTTCTTCCTAATTTATCGGAGGAAATTGCTAAAACGAGTTTTTAGACTAAATGAAACGTTGTAACAAATGAGTTGCTATGCTTAAGAATACGCCATTCTGGCGAGAATGGCGAGAATGGCGTAGCTGGTTTTTGTCATCGTGTTTCTCGTTTTACAGTGGACGGATGAGGTGCATCAGTTTTTACTTGGCGGAATTTATTTTGCTGCCAGAGCGCTAGATAACCTGATCTTTGCCCACGGCGCCATTTTGATTTTAGTCTTCGCTACTTGAAATTATTGGTTGCGTTCGTGAGATTTTTTTTTATAATCATTTTGTTGGTCAATGAACCTGGTTTTGTGTAATATATTGAGTTTATTTTGTAAATTTCATTGTGGTATTTGATTGTTACTGTTGATTTTAAGATGGTAGAGCTTACACATTATAATAACGTATCATTTAAAATTGGTCTATCTAAATCAATAAAATAAATATAATATTAAATCAATTATAATAAAGATGAGTATAATTCTTTATTCTCCATAAGAATAACTACCTTTTAAATCTGTTTTTTTTCATTAAATTGAAAAAAAGAAAAGCACCATATATACTTATAATAGACAAAAATAACCAGCTAAGTATTTTCAACCGAAAGTTTTTATTTGTCTCCAAAAATGTGTTAACTTTACTTAATTTTTGAACACTGGCTGAATACAAGTTACTAAATAAATTAAATCTATGGGACTATAGAGTAGACAATTAGACCGTAGAGTGGACAATAGTAGACTATTCCTACTGTAGATATAGTAGTTTCTCAGCTAGTAATTCTAGATATGTAGTAGATTACGAAATATAGTCCAGCCATCCTAATACCGGCTTATTGACATGTTTACAAGCACTTTGAGGCACAACAGATGTGTGGCATCACCACAACTATGTTATACATGTATGTATGTATGTATTATGTTTGATTTAACTTAATACTAACATTGGACATGGTAGTATGGTAATCAGATGTTTAATTATTTTGGCGTAAAGTCCCGCTGCTGCAACGGACAAAAACCAATAAAAAAATTAAGCTTTTCTTGGGTTTTTTTTTGTACGGCACCACTGTCACATCAATTTCTTTTTATAGAAGTGTTCCGGTATGATTTGAATGGCATGGTAAGGAGAGATTTAGATACTAGAGGTTAAAACATAGTTTTTATTCGACTTACCATACAAAAGAGATTATTTATTCGTATATTTTAAGAGACAATTAGAATTAGCTAGAACGTAGACTTTTAATTCTTTTTTGAGGTTGATTATAGTTGAAAAGATGACAGTGGACATTTACTATCAGATGAACTGTCTGTTCGTTTAATATTATATAAGTTAAAAGTAAGTATTCGTAAAATATTATTTTTATTATAGATTTCAATCCCATTTAACAAAGCTTAATATAAGTTTTCTCAAGACATGTTCTTTTACCAATAAATTATTAAAAAAAAATGTTTTTTTTTTAATAAGAAAATATTTTGGATATGAACCCGAACCGTTAGCCAACACCGTTATTAAATACGCATTACGTTTGTATTATTCATCTTACGACCATCCATGTTTATGAAACAACAAACAAAGCTTATAAACAATACAATTTACACGGAAGCGTTACGAATTACTAATTATTTCACTAACATTAATAAACAATAACAAAATTGATTAACGTTGACCAATCATGCAATTAAAATGTATGTGGAAACAATTTAACATTTAAACACCGTTTGCGTCAGACATGGAACGTGGCAGACACGTGTCGTAACAGACAAAACCGTTCTTTTATTCAATGAGTAGTTATACATAGTTGTACCATGATGCTACTGAACAGACATCGTATCCATTAAAATATTGTATAGGAGATATTGTATAGGATATTGTATATGTTTTTGTCTGTCACAATTAATGTCTGTAGATACATATAAATTAAGCCTTATAGATACAGAAGATTAATAAAGCAATATTTCACTCATCATCAAAATGATGAAGATAAACGAATGAATGAATAAACAATGAATAAAATAATGATAGGTCAAATTGATTTCAGTCCTACCTGGGGTTAAAGGTGCCCCATAGACTCTCGGTCACTACACTTCTCAGACCAGAACTTTGTAACTACACTGCTTTGATAAGAAATTGGTGTAACGATGCTTAGATGATTAGAAGTTGAACTACGAAGAGTTCTACTACTCTACCATAAATAGAGATTTCAATTTTTCTAATTTTAACCCCAAAATTATATATTTAGTAAGTTAGAAGGCATATATGTATATTATCAAAACTGAAAAGACTTATCTACATGGATTGAAGCCATACACATACATACACTTCATACATACAAAATAATTACCCAAGTCTCCAATCCAGAATGCAATTTGCGAGCTACAGACAACAAAAAGGGACAGAAGGAAGAAAAACATAAAAAAACAGTTCACAAAAATGAGGTCATTCAATTTCGGGCCGACGGCGAAAGTGGGCAAGTCTCTTTTTGTACTTTTTGCTCCATTACTTTCGTCTCGAGGCCGTGGTCAATGTGCGTATTGTTGTCGCACAGGACTTGTTTATATTGAAAATTTTCAATCGCGACTTTTAATCGCGGAAGCGCTCGAATGATTCTTTTGAAAGAAAATGTTTGGTAGTATTTTTGTGGCGTTTTTGTAATTTCTTATTTTCGTTGGACCAATGTTCAATGATGATATTTACGGATAGAGTTAATTAGTTGTATTTACTTAATGAAAACTGAAGTTTTATTTTTACCTAATTTATTGAAATGATTATCATATTATATGTCTTACTATCACATGTAAAAAGAAAAATGTTAGATTAATATTTTATAATTAAATAATAGTTATTATTAATGCGGTAGTTAATACGAAATTAGTACGTCTAGTATCTTTGTGTTATTATTATCAAAATAATGTAATAAACAATTTGGTAAATATATCAAAATAAAACTCATTAACTCAGTTATACAACAAAATCTGTACAGTATTAATATATCGTTATTCAAATATCACCAGTTTCACCCCAAAACTATTGAAACAGTCACATATCCGTAACGACAAACTGGGTTACCACAAGTTCATTGATTGAGTTCTGTAGTTTGCTTCTCCCGGGATTTTGGGAACTAAACACCCTGTAGAATGTTGCAACAGTTTCATACATATTAGAACATACCTATACACTAAAAACTACTTACTACCTCTAAATAGTACGGCAGTACCGTAATTCTGATATTGAACATGTATTAGTGCCTAATTTTTTTTAATCAAATTTCCTTAGATGCACTATGAGAGGATAGATTATTAGTGTAACGATTTCTGTAACGGACACGGTTATGCTGTAACTTTACTTTACAATAATAAAGTAAATAAAATATTTATGAATAATTATATTTTAGGGCAAAAAGAAAACTGAACATTTTTGTAATCCTTAAAATCTACCTAATATTGTTGTACTTTTTTTAAATGCTCTATATTTTTTTCTAGTGTTATTTCAGCTTAAAACTTTTTTATTACGAGATTAAAAATTACTAACGAGATCATACATGCGCCTAATTAAATGTACTTCACTACATAGTATAAAACAATGTCGCTTTCTCTGTCCCTATATCCCTTTGTATGCTTAAATCTTTAAAACTACACAACGGATTTTGATGGGTTTTTTTTAATAATAGATAGAGTGATTGAAGAGGAAGGTTTATATGTATAATATATGTTTCATATACAAAGTCTACAGTTTTCTGTAGTATATTTAGTATCAGCATTGCACCCGTGCGAAGCCGGGGCGGGTCGCTAGTAAGTAATAAATATTTTAGCAACTAAATATCTCAAAAGTTCCCATTTGACATCCTTAGAGCAAAACAGAGTAAGTGAGTAAGCTACAAAATCGCAATCGTAAACACACAGTATGAAGAGCGGTTAATGGGATGTTGGGCGGCAGATGTTTACGTTATAAATTGAGTTATGAGTCTTCATGAGTCAAGTTACTCATGCCCTTAACTGAACGTTTAATTTTGATTTTGAATTACGTATGTACCTTAATTATTAATTTTTATTTTTTAATAAAATGTTACCCTAAAAATATCTCTACTTAGATAATTAACCGACTTCAAAAAAGGACTCAAACGGGACTTCAAAAAAGGAGGAGGTTCTCAATCGACCGGAATTATTTTTTTGTCAATTTTAAAATTAATATTTTTGTGACTACATTAAAATTTATTGTAAAAATTAAAACATATCACAAAAATATCACTCAAATACTTTTCTTTTTTAAATTTCCATATAAAAGATTATTTTATTGCATATGTATATTTTATCCTTCAAATTAGAAAATACGACAAATTATATTATTATTGCAAAACAAAGTAAAAAGATGACTTACATAATAATTATGATAATGAGATAATGGTTTAAATTTAAACCAAACCAATTCAATATAAAGGGTTATTGGGAAAATTTAAAAATATAAGATACGACATCTTTTTAAATTCAAGAAATAAGTATTTACGACAAATAGTGTTTGTCGTAATATCTTTTACCTAATATTCTGATACGTATATTAAAAAGATATCACAAAACAAGTAAGATATCCAAATGAAATACCAATTGAGTAGAAATTAGATGGTCGACAATAATCTAATGCATTTTGTAAGGTAGCAGAACAGCTATACTGGTTTGTGGCAGGTGAAATAGCCGCCCACGGGCTCTCGGTACTAGTAAATACTAGATAATAGCGGATAATACTAGACTAGTTACTCCAGTTTGTAATAACTTAGTTTGTGTAGCGATTGAAAAAAGTTAAGTTTTGGTTGCATTTAATGTTAAGTGAAATTTCACTCTCATAATTATGAGTGATTTGTGTCAGTTGAAACCAATCGAATTTTGTGAATGTTTCTTTTTTACTTTTTTTTTTCGTTTTTTTTTGGAAAATAATTTTTATTTGTTATTTATTATATCTTTAGACTTAAGTTCTTAAGATCCTGTCCATTTTTACTTAATTATAGATACATCTTTTTTCACGATAAACTAGCGGTCTAAAACATGTAGACTCATTTAGTTTAGTAATTAATTATTAGGTTCGTAGTTCAGAAAAGATTTTTATTTTTTTTCCATGGGTATATCCCTAACAATATAAGGAAGTATAATTTATTATAAGGTATTGATGAAGGTGTATGAATCTAATGGTATTTTAAGCCATAAGTAATTGACAGATTTTATTACCTACTAATAAGTAACAAACATTTCTTCAAACTAGAACAGATTTTATCACCACATTTAAAAATACCTTATATTCGTTTAGAACTTTTAAAACCTTTAAAATATGTTGAATTTATCCAAGAATGATGTTTTGAGGTTAAGGTTTATGACCGTTAGTTATCTAATACTATGTAGAACGGAATTACTAACATTGACTCTACATCTACAAGTGAACGGATTATTTAAGTAACATTGAAAGATTTGAGATCAAATTGTGCTAAAAATAGTAAATAGCATTTGTAAAAATAAGAACAAGCTTTTATATGAGTAAAGAACCTTTTAATACATAATTTGTAAATAATAATTCATTGAATGCATTCGCTGTCTGTTTGAATTTTGTTGGCACCGAAACTATTGAATGAAATTCAAGAGATTCATTTAATCATACAATGTATGTATGTAAAGTTGATAATTAGGCTTTATTTCCTTAATATTGATGTAGCTACCTACTCTGTTTAAAGTTATTACAATCTCTACATAGTATAAAACAAAGTTGCTTTCTACTGTCTGTCCTTATGTATGCTTAGATCTTTAAAACTTC
>DWPV01002142.1:0-18047 GCA_018251915.1 Urbanus proteus proteus
GGCAGAAATAGGTGTGGCGGTGATGCCGCCGGAGTCGAACGAATAATATTGCTATACCAGTATTTTATTGTTTCAGTATTTATTTGTAGCAAATAGGATTAAAAAGTCATATTATTATATTTTATTATGTAATCTTCACAGGAATAAAATGTTCTGGTAGGTGTTTTACGAAGACACACTAACTGAAACGTTCCTAGTCCTCATGTGTAGTAACACATCTACGCATCGTCGACCTGAGGTAAGATTCTAATCTTACCTGGGGTAGATCACAAGTGTCCGTGGCAGTGATCGCTTACTAGGTGGACTACATATTTGTTATAAAAAGCTTGGACATTATGTTTTACATTATGATATTCGCCATCTTAGAATTATATCATTTAACAATATTCCAAGCTAACAATAGTCAGATGTATTATAAAAAATATTCTATTACATTATATATGGTCATAATTTTTGCAGATGATTTATGATAAACTTTAACAGTTATATTTCTTTCTTTCTAAATAAGAGTAGTATCGGTAAATCCACAGATAAGTCCACAATGAACTGACCTCGTCTACTACTAGTCATAAATCTAGACAAAGTATCATCTAGAACTTTTATGGTCAAAGCGGTTTCTAAAAAACATTACAATTTATTGCTTTCCTCAAGCGAAGTTTAAGGACGTCGAACTTATTTTAACAGGCACAAAAAACTGAAGGAAAGTTTTTTCGCTGAAAAATAGTATGAATATCTTTTTAAGAACTAAATTAATTTGTGAGAAAATAAGTAGTACCTAATGAATACCTTTTAAAACCTACTAAGACGGTAAAACCCAAGCTAAAACGAACACCTAGCTACAATCATATTCTAAGACTAACTACCACGAAAGACTACAAAAACATTAACGTTAATTTTGTTAATTATGACCACGTAAACATTAGACAGCAGTTATACGATAACAAAAATATACTAGTGCAAATCTATTGTATCCCACTACGAGTAAACAAAAATCTAAACCAAAATTAAAACAAGATTTGTATGAGTGGCACACCAACTGTTACGAACCCCAAACTAGAATCCCCAAAGCTAAATACTTATTACTAGCACGGGCAGGGGTGCAACACATTTCTATTAATATTTTATGAATTGAACGTGCAATGTACTACAAGCTAAGCTCGCGCGCTTTTCGCTACTACTTTGCATCGGCGCTGTTGAGTTTTATTTGTGGTTTGCAATGGATTTTCTAAAAGTATCTAAAGTAGTAGATCAAATATTGTTTTCTATATTGCAATATATTAAAATACGTTTTTTTTAATCATCTCTTGTGTTGTACGTTTCGGTTTGAGAAGTGCAAAGCTAACGTTAGTACCTAAACGACGCGATCCAACTTAGTATTAAACAATTGCGGTAAGCAATTAATTTGCGAATTGCTTATATGAAGCGTTCACGTTAGTCCTCGGGGATTGGAAGGGAACTATTTTCAAGTGTACGTAGGATTCTAAAGCTATTTATATTAATGTAACTGATATGAAGTCCGCTTAATATGTATTAACACGTTACTTACATATGTATTTGCAAATAAAAACATGTAATACTTCTTCATCTTAAGCCTCATATTAATTTTTATTAATAGCGAATAAGTGACTCCTCACAAAGAATGCTGTATAATATATAGAAAAAAGTATTTTCTATCATAAGTCATATTATATACAACATTACACTTATATTAAATTTCAGTACATTGTTACTATAGCTTGACGCATATGATTAGTAGTTATTATATACCATGACATATTTACATATGATTAGTACATCACTAGTATAAGATATTATACCAGGTAATTCACAATGTTTACATCTGTTTACGTTCCGTCACCCTTCAACAGCCCCGTCACCCCGCGGCGAGAGCCCGTCACGCGTCACCCTGCGGCGAGCCCGTCACCCCGGCCCGAGGCGCGGTATTGGGGAGCTCGGAGACTACAGGCTCCATATTACATAAGCTTCGCTACAATTTTTCAATCGTGTATCGCTTGGAGCGCTAACGCCTCGATCGCTCCCCAAATTGGAAATGTTTAGCAGTAATCTGCATAGTGATGAATTGGTAAGAGATTTGTAGGGAATTTAGTTTGTGTAATTAAAAGTAAAAATAAATTGATGACTATAGCTCAGCGTTACCTTACTGATCTGGTAAGATGATACTCTGACAAAATAATAAAATATGGGCATGGTTTTGCTATTTACAACCCGTGCTCGATAACTGGAAACTTGCGTGGTATGCGACACCCTGTCACATCATTGTTTACCTTATTATATGGTTGTATTAATGCACAAAAATCCATCTCTTTTATTTAAATACTGGTTTAACTATCTTTTAGACTCCATTTAACGACCTTAATATTTTTTCTTGAACACTGAACATACAATCAGCTGTGACGTCATCATTTTCACGCAAGTGTTTGAGAGTTTTTCAAGGTTTTTAGAAATAAGCTATTATCATAGAAAAAGGAAAGAAGTGATTATATAATTAGGTATATGGCGCGTATGATACACGGGTATATACATAGAGTTGACCTGAATGTTAAAAGTAATTACGAAAGCGAGGTCAACCTTATTTCCCTCGGAGACCTACAACATTTTAAGGTGTTTTCTTGGATAGAGGTGAATTAAAGTCTTTGAAACTCAAGAAAAAGTTAATAACAGCTCTTGGACTACATAAAATGATGCAAATTATTTGTCACCATTTTAGAATGCATTTTCAGCGTTTTTCGCAAATACTGTTAACTTATTTAAAATTCTTTAGGGTTCATGACATACTTTTAGGATTTTCAAAATAAAAGTGACAATTAGATATTTTGGCTTCCATAAATTCTGAAAGTTTTATTCTGTCATAGTCTTATTCTGAAAGAAAATTTTAAGTTGAACTTAAAATTTTATTGCGATTGTATATACTGCATTTTTTTTTAAATATCGTAAATTTTTTGAATTAAAATTCAACATTTTAACAAAGAAATTTAAATAAAATTCTAAACACTCTAATTTTGAAATCCTTTAAATAAAAAATACTATTTATTATAATTCGGATATAAAAATGTTGAGTCTCTTATTCTTTATTTCCCAAGTATCAGCCATGATTTATGCCGGTCAACTTATTACGAGAAATTAAACACAAAGTTATAACAAAAATGTCCTCCTGTTTGTTCACTTAACGCGAAGTTTATTTTCAGGGAATTTGCTACAAAGCGTTCTCATTTTTTATAAACAAATAACAATTTTCATAATGGAGCCGCCATTTTTCAGTCTTAATTTCTCGGCCCCTCAGTGCCACGGCTTGAGAAAAGATTGATATATTCACTCTTTTCATTAAGTTAAATGATTAATAGTAATCCTCACCCCACTCTGTTTACAGGTTCTTTTTGATTTAAAATGCCATTCTGTTTGATGTCATTATAACTGCATTTTTCTCAGCGTCCATGGGATTCAATGTTTTAATCGTTATTAAATAGACACAGAAAATTTGAATATTTGAAAGCTTTGATAAGAACGATATGGTAAGAACCACTTTTTCTATATATTAAGAACTACTTATATAAGTGAAGTCATATAAAATCTAACATGGATGCAAAACATAGGTAGAATAGAAAATAAATAATAAATAATGCTTTTATTTATGAGTAGTAGTAAAGTTCTTCTTGTATAATTACTAATACAGAAACATAATGCAATTGAAAAACAATAATGCAAGTAGAAGATTTTTTCAAAGTGCATAGTAGAATAAATATTGTTTACAAACATATAAAATCGAAATGCGCGTGAAATTACATTTATCGTTAATTGAATGCGATTTAAACGTTTAGAATACATCGCTTTATTAAGCCCATATATTTTAACATAATAATAAACCGATCATTAATTTTAATACACATCAAATTGATTCGCGGAAAATATGCGCTCATCATTATTTTAACACGCGCCAAGTTTTCAAACCACCATAAAAATAATTTCTGTTATTATTTTCAAATGTTTGTTAATATGACGGCAATAAATAATTGCACTTACATTCTTTCACTGCATGCATAGTAAAGGACTTGTACAAAAACCGTAAATTTCAGTAATAATACCTACTAGATGACTAATATTAGGATTTTCTTACAAATATAGATGTTGCTCAACGTAAAAAAAGTCTATATAAAACTTATAACAATATCAACATTTTTTCCAAAACGCTGTATGTACGAATACATCAATTAGCTCAAATAATGTTCTAGTATGTGATTAAGTTGTAATAGACTTCAATTCGACGATTATACAAGATTTGATTTTTTTATAATCAAACCAAATAATAAGACAGACGAGCTACCTGATGAAAAGTAGTCTCCATTGCCTATGGAGATACAACACCACAGGAGTCGCTAATACATCGCCAGCTGCATTGATGACACCACTTTTGTTTTTTTTTTTTTAATCACGTTTATTTAATCAGTTTATTTTTATTTAAAACCTGTTCATGTATTGTGTACTAAATTCCATTTTACTATAGTATTAAACCCTCAAACGCCAACAAAAGTCATTCAATCGTAGATTAATAGCAACAGACAGTTCGGAGGGAAGTGGCTTCTCGTGTACCCGCAAAGGGGAAGCTGTAATGTGATCAATGATCATTATCGCTGCATCCGATAATTAATTGAGATCGTTTATAATACACTAGCTTTTAACCGCGACTTTATTCGCGTATTGGGTAAAATCTGACCATAGAGAATAAAGTAACCATAAATAAAATTGTGAGTAGAAACCACGTACATACTGACTTTCTAGTTTTCGTCCCGTATTATATCCTACAGGACGAATACTGGGAATATTGTTAGTAAAACAACCTTTAAAAAAATTCAATTTTGAATGCGATTTAAACATTCAGATAAAGAGAGAGTCAATAGTTCCTGGTCATCGATAAAAAGGATTATCATTCGATAACTAACTTATTTATATTTAAACATACATTAAGTATAGAAAGTTATTTGTTTTTTCATTAGTGTCCATAGACGACGGTGACCACTTTCCATTAAGTAGGTAACCCGTCTACCTTTTTATTAAGTACAATTATTATTTTAAAAAAATGCGTACTTCACAGTATTACTGTAAAAGTACACGAATACATACAACACCACCACAATAATAATTTACATAGCATCGTCTGTCTGTATATACTTTGTAGTTTTATATCCTAAGGCGTTAGTTTATTACGCAGTCCACTTCCTTCGCCCTTAAATTGTAAGTCGATAGAGTGCTCACGTCGGCAGATGCTCGTGCCAATCAAATTAAGAGCGATTATCGTGTGATCGACCGATCGCTAAACGATCGTTCATGTAGCCAATCTACGGATTAAATTCTTTTACGCGATTACTACGGGGATTTCAACATAATCGCCTTTTAATATACTCCCTTTGACGTATTTCCATCAAATTATGACTGTGTTTCCTTTTACGTCGACATATTTGTTAGGAAGTAATTTAATTAATTAGGTACATACTCCAGGGTTACTACAAAAAGTGTAGGTTCTATATAGACTCTACCTTGAACGCTCATGGTGTCGATATGAAGTCATATACTTAGGTAGTAGAAATAAATCAGCACTCGTTTTATGGTGAAGTTATTAGGATTTCATTTTGCTCAAAAGTTATCTTTAATATTCTCAAAAATATATAAATTATTAGTAAATCTTCACTTTACCAGTATCGTTGGTCGTTGTATCTACCTACCTATCGGTCGATTGCCTTCATATTCTGAGAGGAAACCCGTGCCATGCCGCTACCGTGAAATGGGTTGTTAATGAAGCAAAAATTTAAATTATTTCTTAAAGCAATTAGTTCAGCCAATTTATACATCAGTATATCTTTTTAATGCAAATAGAACAATATCAATATACTGTAATAAGTAACTACGGTTATATACATAGGTATCTATTAATGGATTGTAAAAAATCATAGAATTGAACCTATATAATAGTTATCTCCGCCAAATTTCGTATTTGAAAAGTACGAAGAAAATACTTTCAAAATGTACCGTAGCTGTTTATAGAAACACGTAATTATAATCTTAGGCTTCAAAATTACTCGGAGTAACGCTAAAACGCGCTTACCTCGAGGACGGGATCTTAACATTTTTAGACTAGGCACTTATAAGTCATTTCAGCACTTAGACAACAATGCATTCAAACGAACAAAGACAAAGACTAGTTTCATTAATTGACGTGTCGATTATCGTTCTAAGTAGCTGGGGAGTAACTCTGAGTAAATCATACGTCATCAAAGCGCAAAGTGCCTACGAAATCGTCTCTTCACACCTTTAGTCCCCCGTCTGATTAGACCCTAAAGTATGGTTAATAATCCCGGGTTTATGTTCTGAAAAAGGAAAATGTTTTAAAAAGTCCCCAGGAATAGCATTTGCGGAAAGCGTTTCTCCCGAGGGTTTTCACATTTATAAAATCAAGTACTCGTCTGACTAAAATGGCGGACACTTGTATAATACGTCGGTCTACGTAATTATTTAACAACCTTCCTGTAAAATGATTTTGCTAATAAAATATTTTTTGTATTACATGTATATTGGAAACAGATGTATAGTTAATATTGATCATTAGGTATATTATTATTAGTGTTACGCTGCTGTACCCATAATATGTTTTCTTTTTATATTTTGGAATCAATATATTCAGTTTTAATTGAAACCTAATTTATATTTTTCTATTTTTAAAGATTTTTTTCCGTAAAGATAATTTCTAGAATTAGCTATAACATTACTCAGCAATTAATACCATCATGTCATTAAGCGCGCTCTACCGTTAAAGCCGTTTAAAAACATTGATCCATTCTTAGTAGAAACTATCGTAGTATCTTACCTACATAGTTTTCGGCTATAGTAAACAGTAGTTTCCAAAATAGCTTTCGCCAGTTACTTCCCTGTAAAGTACATCATATGTGAGTGGTGCTGGCTTCAATTTGCTCCGGATCTTTGCGTCTCGAGCGAATTAGTGGTAGACAGACTAAAGCCTTTTATTTCGGTTCCTTGGTCGCTTTGTTTCGGTGATTAGTCGCAATTATTGGCGGCCGACGGCGCACATGTGGTCATTTCGGTAATTGCCTTTGTATCTTCTGTGAGTTGATATATTACGCCAATATTTTTGTATCCTAGAGATTTTCTGTAAGCACCTGCTAATATGCTTCAATCAATAAAATCGCTATTTCTTACTAAGTTATAAGTAAATTTGTAGCAAGACAATGGACGAGGTATAGCTAGCTCTATATGGAGCTTTCTTTAGCAACTGAAAATGTTTTAGGAAGAATTAACAATTGATTAGTTCAGAAAAATAATCACCGTTTTACTCGTGATTATTTTTCAGCAAACGGTAAAAATATTTTTCACATTTCCCAATTCCAAAATCATACTGTGGTAAGTTCTTAATATTTTGGTAGTATACTCATCTCTAATATCAATCAGTAGAGGAATAGTTTATGAGATCAAAAGTAAAAAAGATGCCATTTGTATATGTTGCCTACAAGGTGAAAAGAAAGTTGAGATAGGTCAAGGTTTTTCAGCTAACCTTCGCTAGTGTTGCCCCTAATTAAGCTGTTCTGTTTCGTCGACATCGCACTCTGAAATAAACCGTATATTTATATGTAGATGGATACGAGTGTACAATATTTCCCTCGTCTCATTACTGAGTATCACGGTTGGCCACAGGGCTTAACAAGAAAATACTCTTGTTAGAGCATTTTCTATTGTACTACATAAGAGCATCGACGTGGGTATGTTAACGTATTTTTTTATTTTTTATTCAGGATGTCCATGTATTTTCTTTTAAAAGTTCCCTACGACACTTCAAACACTTTCTTTTTCTCTTCTCATTATTCACGTGAGTCGCACGGAATTGTTTCAGAAGTTTCAGAGATTATCACTGAAAGACAGTCAGAATGTTTAAAACCACTCAGTATTTAAACCAAAATATTAGAGGGTGCTTTGATTTCCGCTAAAAAACATTAGTCGTAAGATTAGACTTCCATTATGTCTTTATTACTATGTCTGATTGTGTAATAATTTTCCAGTGAGTCCATGGCACCAATGAGAGGGATTTTTTAATATTATCAGGACGCCTGAATTGATATTTTTAAATCATTGAGATATTCAAATCTTTTATATAGGTCAAAGGCCCCTACTCCAATCAACTGTTACTGTGGAATCCCAGATATTAAAGACGAAAAGTAATTTACTCGTCGAATGACTTGTATAAGGCTAAAAAACTTATAGAACTGAAATAGTCCGAGATTAATCAGATCGCTCACTCTGTTGAGTCATTTTCTTTGATGACAGATCTAGTTCAACTTTTTATCTCAAATTGTACTTCGTTTCATCTTTCCTTTGAGGCATTTGTTGATTTTAATATCCGTTTCAAACATGTAATTATGTGGAGCAAGGGAAAGAAATATATTTTTATTTTTCAATCTTAATGACTCTGTGAAATGACGCTTTCTACACTCATAGCCCCACGCTAGGAAACACACAAAGCCGTGGAAAATACCCAAGCTTAGAAATATTTTTTTAATATTTTAGATTTTTTCTAGGCGGGGAAAGTTTTCCGGGCCATCTGCCTGTCAAAGCCGGTAAAGCAACCGTTTTGTCAAAGAAGTACCATGTATTTTGTACAGCCATGCATATTACCACCTAACTAATGTACGTCCACAATATATACACATATGATCGTCCTGTTCACGGAACGCTTAACACAATATTCTCTAGTCAAGAAGCGTTAGTTCCGAGCGAAGTCCTTACTGGAAGCAGTTTCTGGGATTTTTTGTTCTAGCCTATTTATAAACTTATACATCGTAAATAGATAGGTCCTTATATAGAAAAATATTATAAAACTAATCTGTGTAGTAAAATGCGATCATCAATTTTAACATGGAGATTTTCCACTTTTACATAATTTAATTGCATACGAACGCAGATATTACATTATTTTACTTTTTTTTATAACATGTAAGTAGCAAACGAGCTTGCAGTCCACTTGATGGTACGTGACCACTGCCGCCCATGGACATTTGTACTCAACCCCAAATATGATCACGGTCATACCTGGGGTTGATCACAGATGCGTTGCTAACCCTGAGGACTGAGATGGAACGCCTCGGATAAGTCTGTCCCCCTGACCACACCCTTCAAGCCAGAACACAGCAGTGTTTAACACTGCCGTTATAAAGCAGAACCCCATGTAGTCGAACTACAGGGGGTTCTACCAACTTCCAATTTTTTTACTATAACACAAACACATTCTGAACATACGAAGTTTAAACTGAAATAGAGAACATATTCTACATTTTCGTAACTCGTAAACTTAAAGCTGCTTTCGTAGTTTCTAATTAGCACAGAAATGGTTTAACTTTACAAAACACTACCCGTAGCAACAAACCCACTTACGAGTATTTCTCCATCAGGAGTAGTTTAAATACTCTTAGTTTCTAAATAATAATATTAAAAATAATAAAAATAAATAAAAATAAATAGCGAGAAATAGAATATTCAGCGCATTCATGAAATAATATATTAAGTATTGTAAAATTTATTTCTTTGTTTCTTGTACTTCGAAATAGCAGCAGAGATAAGTAAATAGATACTCATTTAACTACCACTACCACCGTCCGCTGCATAAAACTCGCTACTGCTGAGGACCTAGTTGCAATGCCTCATATAAGACTCTTTTCCTTCCGCATCTTTAAACTAGAATACGGAAGCTTTCGACATTGTTATTACACAGGAATAGGAGTGTGTGTGTGTGTAAGGATACGTTTCCAACTATATGAATTTCACACAACTCAAGGGTAGATTATCAAATTGGCATTTATATGGACAAACGAATTAAGTTGCGCACATCCCCTCGCGCTTAGCTTATTCAAATGACTTACCTATCCGTTTCCAACACTTAGGTGCCGCAACGTTTTCATTGCACGTTTTGTTCTTTTGAATATTCAAATTCGGGTTGACAACTGGTAATGGTTAGTTAGCTTAGAAATGGGTTCGGGACCGCTAAGAACATTAATCGTACACGTATCGTGTTACGTTGCTAGGGTATCTAAAACGTGATCACAATATTGATTCAAATTGAGAAGTTTAGTTAGTAATGTTATGCTAAGTTGGGAGGATTAACTTTGCATAACTTTACTGTTCAAATAATGTAACATATAAGAACGTTAGATACTGTAATAACGAAATACAATTGAAAATACTCTTCCTACACCCCGACACTAGAATTTTCGCATGTGCCGTGGGTGCCATGTACACACAAAAATGAATACACAAACACCCAGACCCAAAACCAGTATCAAAATTCATCATTCAGATATCTGTCTGACAGGAATCGAACTCGGATCCCATAGCGTGTCAGACCGATATGATGACCCCTCCACCACAATCGTCATTCAATTTCTATTAAATGGCTTTTTTCATAAAATGTGACCTTGTATTGTGTAAGCATAGCTGTCAGGGGACTAAACCGTCTTTGCATGAGACTGCAGTACTATTTAAGGTCGGTTATAGATGTCAATGGGATGCAGTAACCTCTCAACATCCGTGAACTGAAAACATGTTTGCTGATTTCATGAAAAAATAAATTCAAATCTACATTTGTAGAATCGAATGAAAAAGTATTCGAGATTATAATTCGATTATCATCACCGATCTGATTATCATTTGCTTAGTGTTGTCTTTGGTCTCCTCTTAGCCATTGTCATCCATCCTGTCCAAATTCATATTAGTATACGCAAATTTTGTGCTTTATTGACAATAGTTATCATTTTCAATGCACTTAGAAATTATGAATTCTTCTTACAATTTTCAACAACAATTCATAAACGTATGTATAACATAGCACCAATCTGTATTCGAGTAATGCCTTGAATTACATTGTTTCATTTATAATTGGATGCGGACGTTCAATTACTGCTGCAGTTTCAGTTAACATCAGGTGCAGTGTGCCCGTTTGACAAACTTAGTTAACAAAAATGTAGTAAACACTATTTTAAATTGTTTTATCGTCATTAAAAGTTTCTAGATTTTTTATAAGGTTCATATCTTATTTGATTTCATTTAATGCGAGAATTTAAAATAGACAAAAATCACTTTTTTTGTTCAGTTTTCTTGCTTAACGATCAATGTTAATAACTTGGTTTGCTTGGTTATCAATAAATGTTTATTCTTGATTTTCTCGTAGGAACAAAAGTGCCTACATTCAGATTTTCTCACGAAAGGAACGTCTTGAAGGCCGAGATAGCGGGAAATAGTCAAACATCGGCACTAAATAAACATCGGAACGAAAGGGTCCTAATATGATTACAATGTTAGTACAAAAATAACATGACACGAAGTTGCGAACGTTTATTCAGCTGGTTTATTTTCCACGTATACATTTTTAATAAACACGACGAAAAATCTGTCCCAAAAACTTACTAACGATATTCATTTACGACGACGCAAAATATGAAGGATTTTTAAATTTAGCCGAGCGAAACTTGTGTCAGCGAAAAAGAGGAAAACATTTTCAAAATACTAGAAAACACGGAACAGCCTGTAGCAGCCGGGTACAAGTCATCATTTCGTACATTGACGCGAACACAACAGTAAACAACATACGTAACCTTACCTGAATGCCGCAGCGGTGCCTGGTTACCGATAGTACGTACTAGCACCAACCATGCACTCAGCGTTATCACACAATACTCTACAATGTTTATCACTAATTGTCTCTAACAGGAACAGCAACTAGAACGTTTGTTTTCGTGACGACACGGCAGTCACGAGATAACCTCACGGCCGCTGCGGGGTGACTGTTAGTGACACTCAGACCTACGGGTTCACCCCGATGACGTCACCATAGACCAATAGGGTGAGATTTTGTACGCAGGCGCGCCGCGCCAGCCACCACGGCGCCTGTTCTCGTCTACGCAGCGACAACTTCGCTACACAGCTACGAGCTATGTACATTGCAACTTTACTGAGGTCCGATTTCCAGTTTATCGCATACGAGCATCGTTGTATAACTACCAAACCGTTAACGCGCATCTCGATGTTTATGCTCCTAGTGGAGTGTACTTCTGGGAGTGACAGCTTTGAGAGCGCCCCCGATGGGCTTTTCAAAGGACCAGCGCCACCATTCTTTTTGCGTCTGTGGATGTGCCGCGCTTTTCAAATAATTGAGACGCCCGGTATATGATTTAATTTGCCCTTTGCAGGACTGCAGTGGGGAATGATATTTGTGTGCTTAAATACCAGGAGCAGCGGGGGATTAATTATGCTGTTACTGCAAAGTTAAATATGAACGAATAAACATATTTGACATTTAGACGTGTCTCTTAATAGTGTTATTTTCGAATGGGTAAATGCCTATGTAGCTAAGTTTTGGCTATGACAATGTAAAACACAATCTACTTACATATTAAAATTGGAAACATGGATACATCACACTTATTTGTGCAATATGCCCACTGCTAATCTCGCGTCGAAACATTGATGGATGGGCTGCTCCTGAGATCGGATTGTAATCTGGCGCGCACTTTTTCATACTCGATCACGTGATCCGGGACCCGTCGCGACGCCGAAGGTTTTAATTTGCCATCCGTCTTACAACAATAGGCCTAAAGAACCTAGCTCCGTCCTATGCTAGAAAACTTTTAATCCGTACTTTCTGTGTATGTTGACAGTCGCACAAAAGGTGTTTTCTATTCTTTGTTAGGAAAGCTTTTAATTCGTGCATTCTTGTATGTTGTCTGATAGCACAAAAGATATCAAGCGTAAAGAAAAGAATTTTTCAGTTAAAAATACTTTCGTTTTTTATGGAGATGTACGTAGTCGCTCGAATAATATATTCATGGGTTAAGCGAAAACTATGCATAGAGAAAGTAACTACTGTTGTGTTTGCATGATTTTATCATAGTAAGATGAACGATTTTCAAGCAATTTCATCGTAACCTCGTACATAGATCGAACATTTTAATATGGGCCAAAAGTTATCGTATTCACGAAGAAATAAGGCGATTGATATCTGCAAATGGGAATAAAGAATCGAAATAACTTATCGAATTAGGTGAAAAGTCTTATGTTTTGGTGCCAAGAATTGTATCGGATAGCCTTGCCACTCGAACTGAAAACTTGAGATAGGTACTACAGTACAGATGTATCTTCTTGTGCCAAATTGGATTACCTGCTTTGTCTGACGTCAGTTATGTAATACTTTACAATAAATGAATTCAAAGTTGTTAAAATCAATTGCAACGTCTATTCTACTTGTTTGTAAGTTATTATTCTAATTGATGACCATTGCTTGAAACAAAATGGATAGTATTTAACTATTGTCTGCTAGACCCTATTTCCTTACAAGTATAACTTGATTTTTTTTATATTTATATAGCATTTTCTAGGAAAAATTACACTTTCTAGACCGCGTCTGACTTATTAGTTAGATTCCGATTAAAACGAAAACGTGTAGACAAATAATAATAAATATGTTATTATTACCATCTAGGTACCTACTCTTCACATCTATTCTTAACTTAAGAAAATCAAGAATCATATTTTTATACAGATATTTTTAAATAAACGAATGAAGCCATACTACACCTTGCCAAAATATATATTTTAGTAGATACAGACTTCCACAATTTATTTTTGAAATAACAATCAAATGAAATTATTCCAAGAAACAATTTTACATAGACTACGACGCAAATATCTATAGAATATCCTCTTTGTCTTGTCCTGAAAAACATTCCCGCGAAGGTTTTGCAGAAGGTCGTTACCGATAATATTTGGCTCTCGGCTGAAGCTGTCTGCTGGAGGCTGTGATTTATCGTCGCGATAACTGTCGTCGACGTCATAACTCAAACGACAAAAACTCGACGCGACGCGATAAGTGAGACATAATTGTTTACACTGCAGATACTAGATAAAACGATGAACTAATTTCCTAGACTATAGTAGTTAGAAGTAGGCGTATAAATAAATATTAATAATAAAAGTTAGTAGTTAGAAAAGTTATAGCTGTTTACATTTTTTCCATAAGATTTACATTGTCAGTTTTTATATTTTAAGTAATGAATGATTTTAACCTCATTTAAAGCCGGCGATGCATTGGCGACTCGTCTGGTGTTGCAAATGTCCATACTTCCATAGTCGGTGGTAACTACTGTCCATCAGGTAGCCCGTCAATATCGTTTGTTGGGTAAAAAAACTACCTATGTAGTTTTTAAACCATTTCTCGTTGGTTAAAGCACAGACAAGTTACAGATTTTTTTTAGTTAGTAGTTACGGAACGACTGTTTTGTGGGTAACGTTTAGGAAATGAGTCTATTGTTCGACATCGATAGTAATAACTAACAACAATAGAGCTTAATGTGAAAGTATATACATTAATTTCGCGTGAACGTGTATTGTTAAGTGAATGAAACAATAATAAAGTAGGTCATTCCCAATAACCTTAAGATAAACTTAACTAATATCTAAGCTATAAGAGAGAATTAATGTTATTAATGGTGACGGTTTTGTTTTCTTTTATGTACACGTAACCAAAGAGGATGAGGCTATAAAATCAAAATTGGTCATCTTCTAGCTACTCTAGAATCTAAACTGAAAGACATATGAATATTTCTTCTGCATTTATTTTTACAAGTAATACCAATGCGTGAAGATTTAAATGTAGGTTGGTTTTATAAGTAAGAAAAGTTTTATCCGCCTACGTGATCCAAAATGACGCCATGAAAACAATAACTAAGAAAATTCGACTGTTAGTTAAATATAATGTTATACTTATCATTTTAACCATTAAAACCCTAATAAAGTAATTTCTCGTTGGTTCGCAACAATCATTATATTGCAATACGATCGTCTGTAGCTACGGATTATATTCCATCAAGAATATTAATTTAGAGTGTTTTCGCTTCCGGCGTTGTAAACGGATAAATGGTGTACATTTATACAGGCGTTTAACGTATTTCAAAGGTAATAATATCACTAATACAAGTACCTGTATTATATTATGAAATCTATCAGCACCTTGGTGTCGGTAGATTACACATATTATTGTAATCCTTATAAAAACCTCTTAGTCCTGTAGATTTCCTCGTGATATTTTCCTTTGCTGTTAAACCAAAGAATTCATTTCTACGACAATTCAAAAATATGTATGGCTAGGATTTGAACCCCAGGCCTCCCAAGACAGGTGCTCATCAAAACCCCTTACATTAATAGCTTATTGCTTACACCAGATGTAAATGTCACACATACTTTTACGATTCGTGTATTGAATGCCAGTGGTTATTGACGATAATAATGTTTTATTTATATTACACTGCCCTTACGTCTCGTCGTGTTACCAAAATCCTTTACAGAGGTTTATTCGAGTAACGGTTTCCTTTTATTACACCATTTACAGTTAGGATTACATTTACTTCTTACGATCATAACCACTCTATTGGTACCAATAATATTTATGTTCATTGAATATGGGTTATTGCTGTAAATAAAAAACCCTTTAATTAGCGCTATTTCGTTTCGCTAAAGCCGGCTCTACATGTAGTTATTGGAGCGGCCTATGCATGAAAGCAAAAAGACTGATTAAAAATTCTTTGAGTCATTCTTTGAATCAGTTTGAACAAAATGTTAATCAACGAACAGACATAAAAGATTCATAAACATGAACAATATAAATCATTTTTAGTGCTTATTATTTATGGATCGGATAATTTATTGGATATTATGTTTCATGTCGTCTCTGCATAAACGTGTTTAGTTACAATGGCAAATATTATGTTCCTATCTTCTGCATGTATTACTCATTTACTTAATAAGTTTGTTTTATGACGATTTTTATGGCCAATCCCATGATGTAAGCACTGAACAAACAACTAAGTACTGAAAGTAAACACTATACTCCATAACAAATCATAACTAAATATTACACTAACATGGTATAGGTATCTTAACTGAACTTACTTTCGGACTCTTGTTATAAACAGCGTGAATTATTAGATAACTAAAAAAGTAAGTTTTAACTATCGCACCCTATTAGAACGCGACTGAAAAACTTAACGTTTAACTTAAATTTTTGTTATTTGCTCTGAAATTAAAAAAAATAAGTGACTAAAATGTATCTTGGAATAATGGGACCACACCGGAAGCGAACCCTTTCAAACAAAAAAGAATCATCCAAAGCTGTCTATGCGTGAAACATCCAAAAAATACCAATAATAATAACTGAAAAAAATACAGCCGAATTGAGAACCTCCTCTTTTCTGAAGTCGGTTAAAAAGGTATCGTTAAAATTACTTGTCGATTTTATTAATAATTCGATCTTAGCTTCATACGCACGGCTAAAAGCAACCTTTTATTATAAGTTCTGTCTTTTGAAACATGAAACTGATATCCATTGACGTGAACGGCCTTTGTTCTTAATGAAGAAGAAAATTATGAACACAAAATATATTGATATAACGTGGATAAGCTGATTCATAAGACGGTTAATTAATCTTAACGAAAACTTGTACGAAACGAGAAAAAGGAACTTATTTTGTGTTTCAAAGAACGTGTATCTTAGTTTACATGTCAATTAAAACTGATTTCGTTATTGTATTCTTATTTACTTGATTAAAATCCTTGTCTAGATAGGTTACAGAAAGAAGAGTTTGCTTAAGATTATGTTGGAACGTTTCAAGTACCTATATGTTTCTTTCTACCAACTTCCTACCTACTAAAAGCTATGTTGCATATAAATTTGCGACTTTGTTCTCTGTTTTATTTACAAAAGAATTGCAAGTTTCATTATATAGTCACATACATCATTTTCCAAACACGGATATTGGCAAAAAAAAATTAGAATCATTTTATTTTCCAATACACAAAAGAGTAGCGATCAAAGAAACGCAATGTACAATGACATGGGCGAATACAAAACTTCAATTAGGGCGGAACACACGTACATTCCAATTCCATTCCATTGTTCAGAAATAAATTAATCAAATAATCAAATTCAAATAAAAAGGTCCAAACGTACCGAGGGGTGATAGTCTGGGTACCTAATCCTAACGACAGGTAAGCTTCGCTAATTTATCATCCCGGAACAATGGAGGGTGGGCTACATAGTCCTATGTAGTGTTTGAAACTGGAGGGCTCAATAAACAACGCCTAAATTATCCTAATGCCACGGATAGAGATCCCACTTCAGTGTCACTGTAGGTATACATGTCTGTTGTTGTAGGTATACAGTTTGTTGTTATAAAAGGAAAGTGGATTAGTGTGTTTATTGTATTTTGGAACTTTGAGAGCTTTGAAAATTTTAAGTACAGTGAAAATAGTAGAAGTACGCGTCTGATGAGACTGATGACCCGCGTGGCGGAGCGGTTACTACACCATTCCGACGCGTTACGGGTCCCAGGTTCGATTCCCGACCAGACAGATATGTGAATGACGAATTTAGATTTATGTTCTGGGTCTGGATGTTTGTATATTGTATTTATGTGTCTATAGAACCTACAGCACAGGAGAAAATCCTACTGTGGAGCTATAAGTGTAGAAAGCGTCTTTATAATCATAGTTTAACTGCAGTGGTAACAGCATCACTATTTGTGCTCGTTTCTGAAATATTGAATACACAATAGCTTGAATTATATTTAATAGCTTGAATAGTTTCTATTTGAATAAGTATCAAATATAGGTCGAAACACTCAACGTGTCTGTATATAATCGATATTAGGTAACACGATTTTAGATGCCTGCAGTGATCATTTAACATCAGCTGCACTATGTTACAGGATAGGCAAGTGAACAGATTACGTCTATTAAGTAATAAAATAAAATTAAGTAGTCATTTCTAATATTCGCGACTTCTCTAGTGTTGCTAATGTCCATAGGCGACTGTGATTAATTTCCATTAGATAGACCGTCTACCTTATTCTTAGGCTTAAATCTATACAAATAAATAAAATTGAAGTGTCTGTTTGTGATTTCAAAATAACATTTTTTTACTCAATGCATAT
>DWPV01002143.1:0-18038 GCA_018251915.1 Urbanus proteus proteus
CGAATTTGCTTTTGGAGAGAAATTTTTCATTAAAATATCGTGAAAGTCTGACGTAATTACGCGAAGTTCTTATCTCACTAATTTCACTCTATTAAGAAGGATTTTTTATTTGAAGTGTTATTTTTGAGAACAATTAAGCTTTATACGTTCTTAAGTTACATAATAACTTACCGTAAGAGCTGTAGGTACCTATTCATACATATTGCTTTTCACTAAATTGACAAATGGGCTCATTTGCTACCTCAGTATTATTAAAAGTGGTAGAGCCCTTTGTGGTTCGACTCGGGCAGCAACACCGCCCCACCTATTTCTGCCTCATAACAGCAGTGTTCAGCGCTGCTATGTTCTGGATTGGAGATGTGGTAAGGGAAACATACATGCGCGGCGTTCCAACTTAGTCCTCAGGGTAGCAACGTATCTGTGGCCGACCTCAGGTAGGACTGAGATCTCATCTGAGGTTGATTACATGTGTCCATGGGCGACAGTGGCCACTTATCATCAAGTAAACTGCATGCTCGTTTGGTACATCCGTCAAATAAAAAAAAATAGGAAGGAGGGATCGTCGTGGCGCATTAAACAACGATTGGACGAAATTTTAAAAAAAACTTAGTGTCTTTTATCATCTGAAAACATCAATCGCAAGCATTAGTGTATTGGCATTACCCTCTATTTTCATAATCGAAGTAGACCACCCAAGTCTCTAGCTACATAGATATTGCATACATCATTACGTTAAAAAATAAATATTATGGCTATACGCCGATTACAGAATCTCCAAGAGCGATTGCAAATAATAAACAAAATGAGTATTTGTTGTAAGGCACTTGCTGTATCGAAGGCGAGGAACTGGTTAACTTTTCTATAACCAGCCTGCGATAAGACTCGTGTCTTAAAAATATATATTAAATAAATTATTTATTAAATTGTTTTGTTATTTTTAACCTAAAAATAATTAACAAGATACAAGTTTAAAGTAGGAAACTTACTGCGCTAAAAAAGGGATAAAAAGTCCATAACTAAGATTATTATTTATGGATGATTTTCAACTTTGATTTTTTTTAATGTTAGATAAGAGCATTGTTAGGTGCTACTATGTTCTTGAATGGGGTTACTTACCTATAGTTTTTCATTTTCATGGGTGTCATTGTCTATGGCGATCAGGTAAAACTAGCTCGTCTAATAATTCCATTTCACAAAAATAAATATATAACGTAACATTTTAGTACATGTATTCATGAATTGACATTGTTCGAAAATTTCTCGCTTACCACTTTTGATCTTGTTATAAGAACAGTGCCTTACACAAGTTGCTTCTAAGAAATCCATCCATACATCTAAGCAAGTTTTATTTGACCATTTTAAGGTGTTCATTAATCATAAATAATTGCAATAGGTGTTTCGATTCGCAATCGATGAACGGATGCAACGTATCATAAATTATAATTATATTGCAATTCGCGAGAATAAAACTTGTATTTTATCAATCATCTCCATCTTGATTATTGTTTATGAAAACGCTATTATGTTAGTTAAGTATGCATCTTGTTATACATGTCTTTCTATATTACATGCGGTTTAAACAAGGTGCAGCCCATCTGATGGTAATACAGCAGTGTTAAGCACTATCCAAGGCGTTCTAACTCAGTCCTCAGGGGTGGCAACGCATCTGTGGTCAACCTCAGGTAGGGCCTTGATTTTATCTGGGGTTGATGACAGATGGCAGTGGCCACTTACCATTAGGTGGACTGCATGCTCGTTTGCTACTTCGATAACATAAAAAACTAATTAAATGATAATCAGTGCTGGCCGCAGCCATCCCGTTGGGCAAGTTACACATTTGGCGCCCTTTATCTATGCTAATATGTATTCAAACGATATAGCCATATACCATCCTTCATACAAAATAAGAAATGTTTCACGGTAGTATACAAACACAAATAAATGTGGCGGTGTACCAGCACGAAATTATACCCATTATGAGTGGTGGACCTGAGGACTAAGTAGGAACTCTTCGTGAAAATGCCTGCGCTTTAAACCAGAATTTAGTAGCATTTAATACTAAGCTATGTAGCAAACTTGGTACAATAGTGGAGATAGTGGCTCCGTACGAACCCGGTATATTTCTTCTTAGACGAAGGATTTCAACTGAGTCAAGGGTAACATACGATCGACCTCAGGTAGAACCCTATTTGAGGTCGATTACAGAAATACAGATAGTCGGTAGAGATCAATTTCCACCAGATAAAATGCAATTCAACTTTCATAAAAAACTGCCGCTCCAATACGTCTGCTATGAATTAAAAATAGCTCCAATATGGGTTTGCTATTTCTATTTATAAATTGACTATTATGCATAGTCCGGCCTATACAAATTGCAACACCTTTTGTGTACAGCCAATGGAGTATAAAATGGAGTATAAAGGCACATTGCACGTGCCGTTCCTGAATAATGATAGTCCGATCAGCTGTGCGCTCACCTGGCGAACAAAAACTAGGTTCTATTGGTTATATGCGCTGTCTGTTTTATTTGCTTCTTCTTTTGCGTTTTTAATTGTTTTGTTTTACTTTTTAATTCGGCGAAACCTATGTTATGTAACACTAGATGATTCCCGCGGTTTCACCTGCGTTTGAAAATTAAATCAATAAACATGTCGCGAGATTGACACGGCGATAAAACAAAATAAATTTGTCCCACGGGAACCGCACATATTCCCGGGATAAAAAGTAGCTTTTATGTTATTCCAGACTAATGTCTATGTCTGCACCAAATTTCATCTAGATCCATTCAGCCGTTCTTAAGTTATAGATTAACAAACATCTATCCATCCAACCATCCATCCATCCATCCATCCTCACAAACTTTCAACTTTATAATATTAGTAAGATAACATGTAGATAGAATTTATACCTCCATTGTTAAACCATCGAATACATGAACTGTTGGTCTCGTAGGATAGTTGAATTTAACATTTTTCAAACACGCTTCGCCTTTCCTCGTCTGTAAATGTATCTTAAGCTATAATAAAACCGTTTAAAAATTAACAGCGATTGAGAGGGAACATCAAACTACGATAGTTAGAATAGAATAGAATGTTCGTTAGTACGATTATCGCTTTTAACCCCAGATATAACACAATCCTAACTGAGGTTGACTACAGATACGTTGCTGCCCCTGAGGACTAAGTTGGAACGCCTCCAATGAGTACTTGATGTATCCCTTACCACACCCTTCAGACCATATCACAGCAGTGCTTAACCCAGCTGTTATGAACTAGAAATATGTGTGACGGTGATACCTCTCCGGTCAAACTAAACTAACATTACCATACTTTATTACTATATTAAACAAAACACTAACAAAACTTGTAGGCTCCTCAGGATCAATAATTTTTGGTCTTGAAGCTAGGAAGTGCACAATTCGTGAAGCAGCATTAATCCCTTTATGGAAGTCCGGGGCAAACGTAAATGCATTCTGAGCTTGTGTTGATGCCATTTGCAACGCTTGTGTTGTTCTGTTCCATATAATGTTAAAATATACATAATAATAATAAATTTAGCTAGTTCAGCAATAGTTAAGCAACGCATGCAGATCACCTAAAGGTAAGGCCACTGTTTCAAGCCTAGATAAGATAGAAACCCTGTGTGAAGTTGATCACAGATGCGTACGAAGGGGTAACCTGAATATTAAGCTAGAACGCCTCGTATAAGTACGGATAAATATCTTCCATACGTGATACAGATGGCAAGTGACCACTTCCGCTCGTGGACATGTACAATGTAACGCCAGATAGTGTTGGAGTCGACCACAAAACCACAGCACAGCAACTTTCAACTTGTTATACGGCAATAACAGGTGTAGCTGTGGTGCTAACTAATACAATACTAAAACATATTTTTTCTTACACCAATATATCCTCTGGAGCGACACCGCTTGAGACGATAAGATGTCCTCCATATGTAAGAGCAGCTGCGTTAATAAAATTAAACATTGATCTTGACAGGGCGTTGAGAACGCCGCGGCAATACGCGTTGTGTGTGCATGGCTTAAGAGCGGGTCGCAGTTGATCCATGTATTGTGATACGACCTTTTGTTCTAAGCCTAGAGAGGCTACCGTGCGGACGTTACTCACCGCCTCTATTGCGATCTAAATATTTATCAAAACATTAATAACTTAAATAGCGACGTGAGTAATTATTGTTTTTCAGAATAAGCTGTATATTGTGATGATCGGGGTCTAAGATTAATAAAATAGAAAACAGGTATAAAAAACAATTCTAAAAGTCGGCCATGCATCGGTGACTTAAGCTGCAAATTTCCATAGGTGACATTGATTACCACGAGTCGACGGCTCCAAGAAGTACTAGCTGAACGTATTCATTAAAGAATTTGACGGCAGTACAAGGAGGGCTATGTTGCCAGAAATTGCTTGGGTATAACAGGGAAGATCAGTTATTAGTCAGTAAGAGTATTCACGGCGCTGGAGAAAAAATACCTATGTACCTAATTGAAATTGCAAGCCTCTTGATTAGGCCACATTATTTTTATTAATAAAATAAAATAAAGAACATGAATAACCTTTGTGCTATTTTCTATAGCTTTAAAGTACCCGCTAGACTCCTTGTCCGTCGCCTTCCCCTGTTTGTAGACGACCAATGCAATAAGGGGAACAAAGGCCAGAATCACCATACCCACCCGCCATTCAAACACTATCCCGAGGAGCAAAGCTAAACCAACCGAACCTATACTTTGTAGAACTATGCCAATTCGCTGACCCGTTGCCTGAAAGACGAGTATTATGTGAAATCGATTTGCAACAAGAAATAAGTTTTCAAGTCTAGTTTTTTTAATTTTTTTTTTTAAATTCCTCATTTTTAAGCACATTTTCTAACGTTTCTGAACGTAATTGCCTACATGAATGTGTTGTATTATTTATTCAAAAGCGACATTGGTAGCCACATATATCGACATTTTAATAAGTACCTACACATAAAAATAAAAGCCTTTAATATACTTCGTGCATTGCAGATATTGCGATACGATCTGAAACATTGTGACAATATGAAATATCAATGTATAGAAAATATCGATATCTGTAGCCTTATGAGTAGACTAATCGTGAGCTATTACTCACACCCTGTACTTGAGCAGCGTCTGCCGACAGCCGAGCGCACAAGGCACCCGTGGTGTTTGCGCGTTCTTCGAAAAACGCCGCGTCTTGTTGCAAAATATGCGTGAACATGCGCAGGCGCAGCCGCTCCGTTAGCCGCGTGCCGGCCACACCGAACGATACTGTCTGGAAAAGATCTTTATAACAAAGATCTATACAACCGTAGATAAGCCCTGCGCATTCAAAAACTGTTTGCGTTTTGCGTAACAGCTGCTGACCAGTGCTTGAATATCCGTACAAATCAAATTGACCCTTAGAATAGATAACGGTGAGCTATGCAAGGGCTCAACCTAATTTGGTATAATATATCGAAGAAAAGCGTCTATTCACTGCGTACGTCACCCGACTGCGGCGGGTCGAGCCGCAGTCTAGCGAAAGTTGCTGATTAAAAGGCAAACACAGGTTCGCGCGTCTGAAGTATGGAGCGGGCATATCTACGGTATGTATCTATGCTATATAAACATTACATGTCACTGGAAAACGGTTAACGGTGAAGGAAAACATCGTGAAGAAACCTGCACACCTGAGAGTTCTAAAAGTTCTCAAAAGGTGTGTGAAGTCTACCGATTCGCAATTGGCGAGCATGGTAGACTAAGGCCTAAATCCCTCTTACTATAAGATGAGATTCGTGCCCAGTAGTGGGACATTAATGGGTTGACGACGACATGCGACTTGGATACCTGACATTATCCGCGTGGTTTGAAAATTAGTTCTAGATAGAAATTAAAATGGCAGAATTTGATTTATGATCCAAAATAATAAATTCGCAGGTACAATCCCCGACGAGATAAATAATTATGCAGTGTGATATTTTATCAGAATCGTCCCCCTAACTCTTGTAACCTTTGTAATTTTGAATTAACTCATACATGTCAATTTGGAAATTCTGATCTGCTTTATATAAAATAAAAGTAACAGTAAAAGATGTAAAAATAAGTTACCTCTATAAAATTAGATATCCCTAGCAGAAGACCGATTGAAAGACACATTATGGAAATATTTTGGACTTTATTCATCAGTTTTGTTGTGTCTGGATTAGTCATTGACTGAAAGAATGCAAACAGATTCATTTCAGTGTTTTTTTCTTCATAATATAATGACAAGATCACTTGAAAATTATTGTTATAGGTATATCGTAATATATAGACGGACGCTTAATGGATATAATGGATATAGGCGTAATAACTAATATCCTTAAGGACATAGAAATATAATTTAGTAAAGAATTATGTACCTATTTAGAAACACAACTAAGAGTTACTAATTTTATTTTTATGCAGATACGAAAAAAAAACATAAAATAGAACCCGTAAAATCAAATAAGTATTAATGTAAACGTTGCGTACCCCAAATAAATTTCCAAAAATGACAATGAAGGCTGGCATGGAAAAACCGTTTATAGTGGCAGAAACACTGCCCACAGTGATATATTTCCACTCCGGGGCATTCAGAGCTAACACTTGCCGGAAAGTCAGCGAAGGCACCTTCGATTTATCTTCTTCAAATTTCTTTAAAATAAATTTATAATATATTGAAATAATAATTATTTCTTTAAATAAAACTATTACAAACATATTGCTACACAATTCCTTTCATATTAAATTGTATCATATTTGCGTTGTTGTATTGTATTGTTGTTATGTTGTGTTGTATTGTATGTTATATTGTTGGGTTCTTTTGTATCATATCGGATCGTTTCGTATTCGCATCGTTTGGCATCGTATTGACATCGTATGGTACGGTATACGTCAAACTTGTCAAAACCTTTTTTATATTGGGGATTAAAAACCAGAAAATTCTTTAAACATATTGTATTGACAAAAAAATTACCTCTTTAAAAACAGTGCTCTCAGTATTTTTACATTCATATATTTTCGGCTCCTCTTGTATTGGTATCCTTTCCACTGTTAACAGATATGTTCAGTAAATAATTGGCCACAGATACATTATAAGGGCCTAAGTTGGAACGCCTTAATTATATTCACACCCCCAGACCAAAACACATGCGCTGAATACTGCTTATTAATTAAAAATAAGTATTGCGATGGTGCCTTCAACCATAAAAGTTCTACCAACTCATAAAACTCCAAAAAATATCCAACCTTTTATTTCACGAAATTCCGAAGGCTCTTGAACCTCTAGCATGTCGTAGTAATGCCCCTTTTTCTTCACAAGTTCCCCATGGCTGCCTGACTCGACTATTTCACCCTCTTTCATAACATGTATTACATCTACATTGCGAATGGTAGACAACCGATGCGCTACTATAACGGTCGTTCGACCTTTTGACGCCTGAAATTTTCATGTGTAAAATTAGTTCAATTAATTTAGTTAAACAATCGTCACGGCTGTTAAAAATATAAATATCGGTCTATAAGTAACTAATTTCATTGCAAATATAAATGTCCGTTCCTTAATTCACCTGCACAATATTTACTGTGACCTAAGTTTATTTGCATGAAAATAAGTATAACAAAAATCACAAGGTTTCACATTTATATATATGTATGTATTTTGTCGGTCTAATAGAAGGCTGGAAATGACAAAATCATAAAATTTTAAATTGTATAAATGAAGCCACAGTTAAAAATAACTAACCTTATCAAGGGCAGCCTTAACTTGACTCTCGGAGAATACATCCAGCGCGCTGGTCGCTTCGTCCAGCAGCAAGATGGTGGGGTTCCGCACAAGGGCGCGGGCGATTGCTATACGTTGCTTTTGACCACCCGAGAAGAATTCACCACGCTGTCCCACTATCGTATCGTAACCCTGGGTTCACACAAAATAAAAACTTAGGAGATGCTTGCAACCACCGAAGGAACATATCTAATTAATGAATTGACCAAGGAAGAGACCGCATCACCAAGATACATTACCTACAGCTATAGGCAAGTACTAATTACTTATCAGAGGTATTCCAAATTAGTCATCGAGGGCCGATTTGCCGAGCAGATGTCCATGTCGTTAATTATTTTTGGTGCAAGAATTACCGTGTGAATAGACAGACAATGGAAGCTTAGTAATAGTGTAAATTAATAACAAAAAAGTCTCACTGCCGGCAATTTTATGATGAAGTCGTGGACATTAGCTTGCTTCGCAGCGTCTTCTATATCAAAATCGGAGGCGCCTTCATATCCGTAGCGAATGTTCTCGCGGACAGTAGCGTTGAACAACACGGGCTCCTGCCCCACCAGCCCGATCTGCGCACGCAACCATCTCACTGATAACTCGCTGACGTCGTTACCATCAATGCTTACCTGGTATATTGAAAGATAAGCTAATATAAAATACTAACTAATAACTAATATAAAATCTCTGCTTACCTGGTAGGTATGAGAATACATTTAAACCATCGATATGTTACACATATCTTAATGGTGGTAGAATGATTTGCAGTTCGTATCCAGAAGCACCAACGCCACACAAACTATCAAGCTGTCAAGCTGTCTAGGGTTCTTAGTGGTAACATATCATCAGTTCATCAGGTAGACTGCTTATAAACATTTATGACGTTTCTTCCTGAAGACCTTTTCTACCGATAAAATTTACGTTCACTCCACTTGTAAGAACTGAGATGGTCGTCTAATCCTCTCATATGCAACTCAACTGGGGAACTACTTCATGTTACAAGTAGGTGTAGTTGTGTTGGCTACGAGTACATCCCCGTCTAACCATATTAAAACTTTAAAACTTAAAAACTTAAAACACTTTCTACACTCATAGCCCCACAGTAGGATTTTCTCCTGGGTCGTGGGTGCCATGAACACACACACACACGAATACACAAATATCCAGACCCAGAACAGAAATCGAAATTCATCATTTAGATGTCTGTCTGGCCAGGAATCGAATCTGGGATCCATTGCGTGTCAGACCGATATGGTAACCGTTCCGCCACGCAGGTCGTCATATTAGTTGTACCATCTAACTACTTTACAAATAATAAAATAACAGTAGGAATACGTACACTTCCTTCATCAACATCGTAGTATCTAGATAGTAGGTGTATGATCGTAGATTTTCCGCTTCCAGAGTGACCAACTAACGCCACTGACTGACCGCGCTTCACGCTTAGGCTCACGCCCTTTATTACCTAACAACTAATTTGATATAAATTTTTCATAATCAATAATGAACAAATTCATTAAGCGTATCAATTTGACCAAGAATTAATTTATTGTCTTAAGCTTTTGCAAAAAAACAATCAAATTTTAGTCTAGTCATGTTAAATAAGGCCATTCATCCTAAAGGTCACAGGTCGGTTTCAATTCCAGTCACACACCTAAGATTTCGATCAATCCATAAAGAACTTTGTAAATACGTAAAAAAACATGGACATTGCTAAACCTACATAGGTATATGAAACCATTAATCCTCGATACTCTATTATACTACATTAACTAATATTAACTGTCGGATGGTCATACGCCCACTTAACTCATAATCAAACGGAAACTGGTAGTCATAAACTACAAGAAACAAACTACATACACAAAACTTATCATAGCATTTTAAAACGAACACATAGTAAATACTTACTGCGATTTCAGGTCTCGATGGGTAGTGAAATAAAACGTTCCTAAGCTCTATATTTCCTTCCATTTTAAGTGGAATGTTTCCTCTATTAAGAAGTGGGTTTATTTTCGGCACATTGTCTATCAGTCGGAAAACTTGCGCTCCCGCGCCACAAGCTTGGCCAAACGGGGTCATAAGAGTTCCTAACATACCAAAACTGCCCATAGCCGTCATTATTCCAAAGAATACCTAAAAAAATAATTAACATGATATCTAGGTTTTTTTAAAGGAAAATGTAGAATGGAGATATGTACGTCCTTATCGAGCCCTTGCAACAGTACCATTAAGGTACCATCAGATCAGATGCACTGCAAATTCGTTTACTGCTCCAATATTGTGAAAAGACTTACCCCTGAATGGCATGTTTATAACAATTGTATAAGAATTGGGACAATCTCTAATCTCTAGAAGTCAAAAAATTAAATCTAGTCAAAAATTTAAGTAAAACTTACAGAAAACATAACATCAGCGTTATAATTTTCCGGCTCGTTAACAACGAGGTAAATACCGAAATAAAATGATAAAGCATATGAAGCGAAAACACAGAAGAAAAGACAACCCATTGACAATCCTGTAAATAATTCTGTAAAAGAAAAAGTAGGCAGGTACTTGATTGAAAACTATACTTAGGTAGGCACTGATATTACACTACAATCATTTTCCTTGACCTCCCGCGTATATGACGGAACTACAGCAAAATCTCAATTTCTACTGAAGAATTTTTTTAAAAGGATATGACAGAGCATATTCTGGGCCACGTTTTTTACAAATAGCAAAAAAACATCTGATAGTAAATGGCCACTTGGGCTCATAGTAATGAAGCTCAGATAAGAGTAATTGAAATTTTAAATTTGAAAAATTTGGTAAAACATTCATTCAGGAAAGGTTAAAGTTGTTGTCTAATCATATAAAAAATTTAATAGGTAGATAACAGTACAAAGAAACCTTTTTTGACGGTAATCTTAGTAACTTCAGTTAAGTACTTTTTGTATCGCTCTATTTCCTTCTGTTGTCCATTGAAAGCGTAAACGGTCTTTATAGAACCAATTGCCTCCTCGGCCACAGCACTCGCCAATCCTTTTACATGTGACTGTTTTTTATACCATTTGTTCGCTAACTGTAATACAATTATGCACATTTTACGCTATATTTACTTAAAATCACACACTAAACTAATGCAAAGGTTCTAAATTTAACATCTAACTTCATTTCTACGCAGAACTCTACATGACTGGAATCCTTTCCTACCTTTCGTGACTATTCACTTAGTTTACTACCTATTCTATAAACTTGGAAATCTATAATTTCGGAGGTTTGTGGTCAACTAATGTTTAAATTTCTATTAATAAGCAGCTCATAAGCTCTCCAACAAAATTTAAAGACTCAAAAATGCATAAAGTCATAAACATGTTTTAACATACCATACCAGTGAGGCCAACGAGGATCAACGTAAGTGGAGTGGCGATCAAACACAGCAGAGCCAACTTCCACCCCTTGAACAGAGCCATCGTCACCGAACTCACCCCTATGCTTAAATTGTACACTAAGGTCGAAACTTTGTCTCCTATGCCTTCTTCCAACTTCATTACATCTCTGCAGAGTTTAAGCATCTTAAGTATATAACTAGGTAATAGGTTTATGTACCTACCTAGCCAAAATGTGCGTTGACAGACTACTTATTTCAAAAGTAACTCTTTATCTCGACTCGAATTATTGACAAGCAACTCTTATTTTCTGAAGTTAGAAATGTGTTTTAGAAATCAATAAGGTTGAATTAGCTTATTAGTTAGTATCAATCGCTTAAAAGGGGAAGGTTATGAGAATGTAAATCTACGGCCCGAGACTTTTTCAAAAGTTAGGTAAATGTATGTGAGATCTACCAATTTGCAATTAGCTAGCATAGAATATAATTTAAATCCTTTTTACAGTGATCTGAGTGCAGACCCGTGTCCAGCAATGGTCGACGATATAAAACATTCTGAAAATCTTTTTACACAACGCTGTGGAATTTCCTCATAAAGGAGTCTAATCTAAGCGTGATTGTAAGATATCAATTTAGAATAGAAGAGAAGAAAATAATTACTCAGCCATTTTTGAAGCAAAGTCCCCAGTGTGATGCAGATCAAAATAGGTAAAGTCCTGATTAAGTGCTGCTCTTAAATATGCTTCTCTGATTTTGAAAATCTAAAGGAAAAAGTATACCTACTGTAAATTGACGAAGGAAGATGAAAGAGGAAGATGAAGGAAGATGCATTTAAGATCCTTATAGATATTTCCGGTCAAGCACGAACCACGAGCGCCAATGCATGTGTAAAAAAATGGAAAATAATTCAATTTATTAAGCTTAAAGAGCGCCAAATGTGTAATGAGCCCGGGGCGCACAAATGTTTGACGAGCTCAGGATGCACATTGAGTGACTAGCCCGGGACGCCCTGAAGGCTAAGGCCGGCCCAGCCTATAGATAGTAGACAAATTTGAAACACTCAACGTTCCGAATTTTTACATGGAATAACCTAATACATAGATAAAACCCACGTTTACCTATACAGATAAATAAAATTGAAGTGTCTGTTTGCGTTTTCAAAATAACATTTTTTTACTCAAAGCATTTAAAATATACACACAATACCTATAACGAAAATGCAATTTATTTATTTTTTGTCCTTATAAAACAAGTAACAATAGGGTACCTGATTTATTGCCGTGACATTCATAAGTGCAGTTCCCAAATACCCGCCAACAAACAAAACAACGCCAATAAGAGAATAGTTTACTCCAAAATGGTGCATTGCTTTCAAGAAATCCTTATCGCTGTTAGCGGTATGCTTGTTAGATTTCGTGTAATCGATCATGGATTGAAAAACATTTGCGACGAGCGTAATGGCGTAGGGTAGAGTCATGCCTGCTAGGAATGTTGCTGTTACGCCGACCGCTATTAAAACTTTGTCCCAATTTGAAGCAAATCTGTACTATACATTGAAAAAGGAAACATAATTATATTATCTACAAACTACGATACAAACAAACTCACAAGATAAGTTATTTAAATAGAAGCTTGTATACTAGTATCTACCTAAACTTTAAATGAACTTGCAGAGTTCAGAAATAGATACTGAATAAAGTCAAGTAAAATACAAATTATAAAGACGACAATATAACGACGAAATTACACTTGTTCATGTTTCATAAGGTATCAAGTTTTATTCTCATTAGCAGTAACGATGTATATGGGAGATACCTATATGTTTGTGAGAAACAAACATGTCACCCATACGCTTTTACGTGTCCAAAATTTGAATGTCTGTAACTAATTTTTAGTGTATTAATAAACACATACCAATGAAAAGTACGATATATTATGTGCACTTTCCGATTGCGATGATCCTGAAACTAAGACAACAAAATTATCCTAATATGTATAACAAAATATCTATATTGATAAATACGCCGCATAAATTGTAAAAATGATGATACCCTGACTCAGCTTTAGTGACAGCAATTATATTAATTTATGTTTTGTTGTTATGTAATACCGTTATAAAACATTCAAACTAACCCTTCTTTTTCAAATCATTCACCATTTCAATTTACGGATTGGTTATTAATATTAGAAAGGAAATAATCAAAACGTCGATAAAAGTTGCACGTTTTCAAGCAATCTTATTCTGTAATAATTTGAAGAATGTTTTTATACATTACATAATATGATATTTGTCTGCATACCCAGAATATATAAGATTTGTATAAAAACACAACAAATATAAATCGACCAAGACATTGATTGTTGTCATTACAATTTATAATTGACTAAAATATATTGTCATTCTTCCAACACTAAAAAAATCATCTCTATGCACTTCATGGTCAAAACCATAGATATCATATAAAAAATAGTAGAGAGCAACACTTACTATTGTGTTCGGTTAATTACCCGTGATACTAATCTTACTACCAGTAGTGTCCAGTAGTCGATAACACAGCTATAACAATTTAACTACTGTTGTAACGAGTGCAGTTAATAGTAGTAAATCAAAATAAATAAAAAAGACCAACCTATTAGACTTTTTACAGAACAAGAGTTCGAATTTTTCTATAGTAAAAACTTTTAGCCATCAAAGAAATACGTAGTAATTTATTACGAAATAAGCTCCATTACTGTGCGATAGCAATTGTATTCCACGGGAACCTATTTTCTCCCAACACTATTATATTTCTTTTGAATACTTCTATGAAAAACATCTATGTAATTTTACACGGCAGGACGGTTTTTTTTCCATAATTAGGAACATGATGATTGGTAGGTTCCTAATTATGCTGTTTTTATTATCATATTTGGTATAAGGACTAATGGTAGTGAGACTAGTGGGTATATAAAACCAATATTAAAAATGCAATCTTTTATTTCTATATACTTATGTACATAAAAAACTTAATTTATGAATTGTTGTACAATTAGTGTTAAATTAAAAAATACTTGTGTAACTTTTTACATTACAACAACACAATAATTAAATATATTACTCAAACTCAACAAAAATCTACTTAAAATATAAGAGATATATATAAAAAATTAAACCATATCCATTGTATCGTTCAATATGATTAAAATATACAAATCGCATCAAAATCAATTCAGCTATTATTAGTTTTTTATTATGTACTCAAGAAACTTGTCGATTGTTTTTACTTGTGTTTGAATATTAGCAGCAACTATTTCAACTTTTTACAACCTTTACATTGCATTAACCTCACTAAAAACAACACAGAAATATTTTTTCATTCAATAACTGATAGCTTAAATAAATTTATATATTCTTGTTGCATGCATTTATAGTCTTCAAATTAACTACATATATTTTGCCTTTGTGTTTCTCTTATTGTTTTTTTTTTAGTTTTTGAAAAAAGTTTTGTTTTTCCTATTTCTCGCTTGCACTTCGCATAAATTATGAATGTTGTATACACCTGTAATGGCAATTCACACTGAACTAAATAATATAATTGTAAAATAATGAACAATGTACGGTGATAAGTCGGTGGTGTATCGAAATAAATAAATAAATAAATAAATAATAAATAATAACAGGTATACAGGTATGTACATTGTTCTACCAAAAATGGTTGAATCATACCAGAAGTACAACTCCAGAATTTGACATTATGTGCTTCCACTTGATACAGAATATAATTATTTTTATTATTTTCCACTATGGAAGTATTGGTTTACGAGTTTCAACATTGTTTATTTCATAACACGACTTATATTGACGTTATTATTGAATGCTTAGCTTGGTTTAATATTGTTCACTTAGTTAACCAAAATAACACGAGCAGGTACATAAATAGATGCACCATTCAAAATTATTTTTAAATATGTCTACTTTTGTTTTTAAATTACATAATCATATAAAAAAAACAGTATTTACATATACATATTAGAGTATATCATAATGTAGTAGCATAGTCAATAGTAAAAAGTGTCTTCACATAACAATAATCTTAAACTTAAGATTTCCGTGATATCGATTGGTTTACAGAGTCAAAGTAAATAATATATTTTAGGTAGACATCATTTTTTACAATAAAGAATAAACAAACAAGGACATAATCCACCTTTTGGTAAGTGTCATATGCTTCGCCAGACATCTGCAATCCCTAGACAGGATTAGATTGCCTGCCTAAAGTTGGTCACACAGAAATAGAGGTTTTGCTATCCGTGAGGACTAAATTGACGTGTGTTAGTTACTATTGTATAACCTTTATCAATCCCTCTGAACCAGAACCGGGTAAACTTAACACTGTTATAACACAGAAACAAGTGTACAAAAGCAGCGTGCGAGTGAAAATGATGACTTATGAAATAAAATTAAAAAATTCATTTATCTGTGTAAAATAGGGCGAAATATGTAAAATTTAATGTATGTAACACTTGTATAAAAATCCTATACACAACAGTTTTCACACAGAGAACACCATTTTAATAGTAAGGCTGTAAAACAATAATATACAGGGTGAACTTTTCAAGTGTGCGTGGATGGAGCAATCTAAACTATAAAGCATTAGCAAAAAATACTAAAAGGACTTACGAGATCGATTTTGATAAAAATTAAAACAGCATTATTAGGTTTTCACAAAAACTTTTTTTTCCTAGCCGGGAATCGAACAAGTTCATTTTGAAAAAAAAAAAACAATTGCTGTATCACCAACTGTTAGTGTTGCTTGTAATGATCAAATCTTGGAAACTAACTGTAACTGTTAAAGTAATGGAAAGAGCTCATTTCACTGATCCTTATAGTATCGGATTTTCCCATCCATGCACACTTGAAAAATTCACCCTGTGTATCCTGAATACTAAATTTAAACCCAGTGTTATCTTCGCCGTCTTCGTTTTGGAGCTGTACAATTCTCACTGACAGCAAATTTGTTTATAAACAATTCTTCATAAATGAGACTTTTGGAACTCGGACTCAAATACTTAGATATTTCTTGGAATAGTTCTCTTTTGTGTGCTTCCTCGTCTACCTTACTTGGTATAGTAGATTTCTTGGATGATGGAGCTTTTGAATACATATTTTTTAAGTCATTAATTTTTTCTGAATTCTGGTCTATTTTTTCTAGCAAAATGTTTTCCATTTTTCTCATTCTAGCTTCTAAGAATGCGATTGTATAATCCTGAGTTGTTTGCACTGGTGATTCTTTAGGGAGACTTGGAGTATGTTGACGTTGTACCCTTTTCTTAGATTTAGGAGTCTGTACTGGATTTGACTCTTCACTTGCTTTGTCGGAATTTTCTAACTTATCTAAACAAGTTTCTATTATATCCCTTAATTTCATATTAAATTGTCTCTTTTTGTTGATAGCTTCTACTCTCTCTGGCGGTACTCTTGGTTTTAAAAGTGAATTTTTCGATGGTTTATCAGATACACTACTTTTCGTTTCTTTCTCGGAATATGTAGGTTGTTGTGGTTCTTCGTCTTTAATTTTTAAAGGCTCTAACTCAATTTCTATGATTTTTGATTCTTCTTCTTCTTCAGGTTCCTTTAAAACAACATTATGTAAAAAGGGTTCTCTATATTCAGAAATATTAGCACTATTTTCATTCAACATAGGCTTGGCAATGTGTGTTTTAGCATTATCTTTTGCTTTAGGAACATTTAGTAAGAAATTAGGAGACACTGGCTCGAATTTTCCAGTAATTGGCACTGGGTTTGTAATTTTTTTCTCTGATAATATAGTTATTTTTGGTTGTTTCTTCACTACTTGTTGCTCAGTGGTTAATGTTTTTCCTACTTTATTATATGTGAAACTGTGTTGTTTAATATTATGTGAAACATTACTATTTTTGAATTGATGATTTTTTACTGTGTCATTGTGGCTTGTAATGTTATAGTTAATATATGGTTGTACAGCAAGCATTGGCTGTGTTGGAGATTTCTTTTCACATTTATCTGGTAATGATAATTTAAATACAAATGAACTGTCATCAGTAATAAGATTATTTCTGCTATTTTCTTGAGGTAATTCAATTTCTAAGGTACTATTTTCACGTTTGCATGAAACGCTGTCTTGTTCCGTTTTTTCCATATCCATCATATCAAGATTTGTTAAGAAATCTCCATATTTCATTGAGTAGTTTGCCTTCTTATCACAACCACCAATATCATTATCTATATCATCAACTAAAATGCAGTATAACTTAGATGATACTTGATTATTATCTACATAATTAGTAGAATCACAATATGGCCCTTCTTCTGTTGGTATAGCATCAAAAGTCAACTTCCCTTTCTGAAATAGATTTTTAAAAATAATTATAAACATGTTTAAATTGGTTGTGGCTGTATGAGGCACATAAGAACTGCATCTATTGGTAACCAGTGCACATTTATAAAATATATCCAATATGTTTTGGGTTTGGATGAGTTATAAATTACTATGATGAATATATTATTCACAGCATTAGAAAAACATCTAAAGTAAAATTTCAGATGCTTTGGACTTTTATGGTATATGGTACATTTGACTCAAATGCATATTATTTTCTTTCGATTACTGGAAAATTTACACTGTATATGTGCCTGTGGCATGATAAGCATTACTATGTGTTAGGAATAGTATATCTTAGATGTTGTTATTTATAATAATTTCTTTTATAGTACAGTGTGACCTAAACACGCACTTCAACGCTTTTCACGCGTGTGGTTTATGCCACATGTACTATAATAGTACATTACGATACGTGTGACTTAAGTGGCCTATTACGGCACGGCGTGAGTTAGCGCCCGAGCGCAGCGAGGG
>DWPV01002144.1:0-18038 GCA_018251915.1 Urbanus proteus proteus
GGCGTAACATAGGCTACTTTAATTTTTGAAAAGTTCATAAGCGCGGGCTCCACGCGCATGCGCGCGCCGTCGCGGGACAGCGGGATGACATTTACGTTTGAATATGTATTCTTCTTTACTTTTTAAACGCGGGTGAAACCGCGGGGTTCAGCTAGTGTTTGTTAAATCTTATGTGTCACAAATACATATTTATATTCACGCAGCACACACACACACACACATACATGCTAATACATAGTTTTGAGATATACATATTAATTATCATGCTTGTTAACTCTTATGTGTCCAGTGTAACGACGTTGGAAGAGCGGGGCCTGTAACACAACCATATATTTTTATTCAAAAGGTGGGCCCCGATACCTATGTTGTAATGTATGTGTTTTATTGGACAAATACATGAATTTTAAATTTTTGAACTTAAATAATAAATCTCAGCTGACTGACACAATAAACTGCTTAAATGAAAAGGTCTTCAATGAAATTTTATACAGAAGACTCTTATGACATAGGGGTATAAGTAAGGATTTTTTAAAAGTAAAACTGTTAGCCCCTATAATGCATGAATGCTTATAAATAAAAAAAAACATTAACCTAAAAAACAACCTAAACGATTAAGATGACTAATGTCGATCATATTTTATGTAACAATGGCAAATATATTTACCTTAAAAGTAACAACTATAAATTTAATCTAACAGTTGCAGTAATAGCATAATGCTACCTCATTTTAAGTTGACGAGGGTCCCGGATTCGGTTTCCGGCCAGACTGGTATTTGAATAATGAATTTGGATTTCTTAATAAAATTTAATGAAGAGAACTTTTACCAAAACCTTTTTTAGCCACCTTAAATAAGCAATAGTACCAGCATAAACTATAAAGTAAACTTAAATTCATTACTGAAATTGGAACTCAGTCTAGACTAGAAATCACTTTAAGTAGTACCACAGATAAATATACTTGCAGATAATATTAAAACAAATAAAACAGAATTCCAACTTAAAATCAGTAGTCTAGGACTGAGCTATCTAGGCACTGAACACATAGAAGAGACGTCAGACGCGGACATGATATATGGAGATTCCTTTTTTTCGGTGTTCACAAAAAGAGCAAAAAGTGCAATGCTAAAATTTTTTACTTAAATATGTACGTGAAAACGCTCCGACGAATCTGCCGCTAAGAGCTAAGCTGGAATGCCTCGTATAAGTATGTCTAACCACACCCTTTAAACCAGAACGCAGCAGCAAAAGTGTGACAAAGGTGTCGCTAGAGTTAAAACAAAATGGATTCTACCGACCTTCAATTTCCATCACCCATCCTTGGTTCAGAATAAAGCCCCCTGAGCTTTTGATGGTCTGGATGTATTACTATTACATTTTAAAGCAATCATTTAACTCTATAGTCAATAGACTTATGGTAGGACATTGCAGTTATGCGTAATCGTCACCCGACGTGTCTTATGCGTGGTCACCGTAAGTTAAGCATAAACCTGTTGGACGGTGTCAGACGCCGTCGCACGGAGCATGTCACGGCACTCAATGAAGTTTTTTTACAATATTTAAGTTAGAAGCGGTAAGCAACTTTTTCGTCGCACATAATAAATATCAATTTTCTTTATTAACTATAAAACAAATGCACAAATGAATAAAATAGATTAACAGTAATTTAGAATTTCGATATTCTGACTTTATGTTAATATTAATGGTACATTAATATAATTATTATGTATGACAAGTTGACGTTTAAAAGACAAAATATACATATACACTATCCTCTTTACTTATTTAACTAAGAGATAATTTCCAGGAGATTGGCACAAGCTTTTCCATACAATTACAGATTTACCATACAAAAAAACCGACGCCGAAATTCTCTGCCAACGAACCACATCTCATTTATCATTTTTACAAACTGAATGTTAAAAATCGCTACGCACTTTTGATTTGTACCACAAAATTATACGGGTCTTTGGGGGAACGATAAAAAGTTATTTGTTGTTCAAATATTGAATGAAATTCGGGTCACAAATCAATAAAATGAAATATTTAATGCAGGGGTAAATAGTAATGCATTTATATTAAAAAAACAAGAGTTTTGTTTTTTTACTTTTTTCAAGCATAAGTAATAGTTTTAAAATATCTTTACCCTTAAGTTGCTGGTTCCGGGTTTGAACTCGAGCAAGACATGTATCTAAAGACGAATTTAAATGTTTATTTTGGGTCTATGTGTATCTGTGGTGAGATGTAGTCACTCAAATAAAAGGATTGCAATATTATACATGGCGTTGTCTAAAGGTTTTGGTCCGAAATTCAAACTACTCTGTGCATCTAAGCATTAAGTTCCGGTTGCGGCCTATTCGTGATACGTTTGCAATACATAACAGCCCATTGAATATCGTTACGGGCATGAGTGATTTACACATAATAACTGAAGCATCATCATTAGTACGTACTGTTTAACCTATTACATTGGCATGTCGTCAACCCATTACTATCCCACTGCTGGGCTGGTGTCTCTTTTCAGTATGAAGATTTAGGTCAGTTCAAGCTTAAAAATTACGCTTTCTATACTCATAGCCCTACAGTAGGATTTTCTCTGTGTCGTGGGTACCATGGACACACACATACACGAATACACAAACAGCAAGACCCAGAACAGAAATCTAAATTCATCATTTAGATGTCTGTCTGGCCGGGAATCGAACTCTGGACCCATTGCGCGTCAGACCGGTATGGCAACCGTTCCGCCACGCGGGTTGTCGAAGCTGCTGGCCAAGTGCCTGTCAAAAAGCGTGGAGGTTTCCAGTGAAGTTTTCCCTTACTAATAAAGCAAGTGATAAAGGTAATCATTATAAAAAGATATAAAAATACAGTAAAAGTGACAATAAAATATCTTTCTTAAATAATAGAAACGCGTACCTAAGCTTGTCATATAAATAAAAACAAAGCGGTTTCTTAGATCTTGTCTGAGCACTACAATCCCAGTTGAAGGAGATAAGAACTTTCTGTCCGTTCTTATCAACTTCCAAAACATGTACAGCAAAATTCGTTGGCATAACTGGGAACAAACAGATAAGTAAAAAAAGAGATTTCTCGCCGCCACATTTCGTGAAAAATGATAAGTGTCTGCGCTTAAGGCGTGCGGCTGACCGACAACGTGAAGCGAGTTAAGCGAGAAGCGAGCGCTTTAAAGAAGTCAAAAGGCATACTTAAACACTATTAATATACTTAGATATACATTTTCTTGTAAATATAGTAGACTCTCCGAAAAACAAACTATCCCATAGGAACAGTACATATTTTCGGGATAAAAAGTAGCCTATATGTTATTCCAGATCATAATCTATCTCTGTACCAAATTTCATCCAGATCTGTTTAGCCGTTCTAATGTTATAGAGTAACAAATATCCATCCATCCATCCTCACAAACTTTCAGCTTTATAATATTAGTAAGATTTAGTGCCACTATTGTTTAAATTATTATTTTACTAAAATAAAGGTAATAGTTTAGTATAATAAAGGTTTAATATTCCTTATACAATATTTCTCGTAAAGAATGTGTATAAAACCCTAATAAAGAGTTGAACTTTTTAGTGACATTTATAACGCTTATCGCTTCGACGCCCGTAGTGAGAGACATTAAAAAACTTTAAATATAAATGGGACTGTTTTACGCTGTCTGTTATTTAATCGCTTTATTCCTCTTTCATAAACTTTGGCTTGCTTTTGTAAAGTATTTCGAGCCTTATTGAGAATTAATATTTTTTATCACGTAACATATGCGATGATATTATCATTAATTAACGGTAAATATTTAAATAAGAATTTTTAGAATTAATTCACTACAATTAGGCAAATTTAACACAACTTAATGAATCATGATTTATTCAAATTCAAATTCCATTATCTCTGTGTTCCTTCGAAATATTATGGGAATATCAATAGGATGCAGATAATATTTAATATTATTTTATAACATTTGTCCGCTTAAACATTTGTACCCTATTGAAAATTAAAAAGACATCATCTGTCAACGTTGACATTTAATGAATTAGTCAAAATATAAAAATGTCCGTAAATTAAAGATTCTGTTATATCTAATTATTTTTTTGTTTAATTGATAAAATGGACATTAATACATTGCAATGTTTCCTTGCTGTGGGAGAAAAGGTGAGTTTACTTTATTTTAAGAATTTTAAAAAATTCGTAACAAGTCTAACCCTAAAAATCTTTATCATCATCATCATCATCATCATCATCAATCCATTACTGTCCCACTGCTGGGCACGGGTCTCCTCTCGGTGACAGGGATTTTAGGCCCTAGTCCACAGCGCTGGCCAAGTGCGTATTAGTAGATTTCACACACCTTTTGAGATCTTTTTTTAAGAACTCTTAGATGTGCAGGTTTACAACGCCCCATTAGTTTCTGTTAAGCGGTGTTGCACGCTTACTTAGTCATATAAGTAGTATCTGTAATCAACTCTACATAAGATCACAGTTCTACCTGAGGTCGGCCACACATGCGTTGCTACCCTTAAGGACTAAGTTGGGACGCCTCGGATAAGTATGTCTCCCTTACCACACCTTGCATACCAGAACACAGCGCTTAAAACTGCTGTTATAGGACAGAATACTGTAATAATACAGATAGGTGTGACGGTGGTGCCGTCCTATAAGAACTACAAAGGGCTCTATCATCACTAAATACTTCTATTATTATAAAAGAGGACATTTCAGATAGGAATCATAAAATAATCAATTTGCAAAAAGTACATAACGACTTAGAATTGAGTTATTATTATAAACTATTCAATGTCATGTTCAAACAGTAAACATTTATTTAGTACAATTTTCGCACAAAACTTACGAAGCATTGCCAATATTATAAGTCCTTATTTGTCCCTTTTTATTATACTTTCAGTAGCCATATTGTAACAGTAACAGGTAAACAAAAACCATATTTTCATTTGTTGAAAGTACCAAAGACACTCAGAGAACCTTTTTCCAGTTTGCTTTCAAGACACGTCTGAAAGAAATTCCAGGTTACACTGAAAACTTTAGGGTATAGAGTAATATGGACGCACGTACGTTGCGCGAAGACGTAGTTTTTGAACTATCTGATTCCTGCGGTTTCACCCGCGTTAAAGAAGTAAATAAGTGATACCCGGCGCTCACGCGACAGAACGCGTGGGCGTGTGGAGCGCGCGCTATTTGATATTTCGAAAATTAAAGAACCCTTTGTTACTCCGTAAACCTTCAGCTATCTTCCAGTGAAAGTCCCGTTAAATTCAGTCCAGCCGTTAAGAAAATTATCTCAGACATCTAAATTCATCATTTAGATGTCTGTCTGGCCGGTAATCGAACCCGGGACCCATTGCGCGTCAGACCGGTATGTTAACCGTTCCGTCACGCGGGTCATCAATATTAAAATTCAAACCTTTTCTCATAAATTCTTTTCCATTTTTACCCATTCTATAAAATATTGAAACGAAGGGAAATTCCGACGACAACGCACATCCGTGTCAGCGTACTCATTTAGTAATCCGCATTCTAAATTTAGATCAAAGAATTATTTAAGCGCTTAGGCGGCTCACACGCGGCGTCAGTGATTACAATTAAAAGCATTGTTGTTTAATTTTAGACGTATATTGAACGCCATGTTATTTTTATGTTTAATTATTATACTAGCTTTTTCCCGCGGCTTCATACGCTTCTCTACAATATAATGGATGTTTTTTCACATGTAATCCTTCCTCTTGAATCACTATCTTTTGAAGACACCGCGTCGAAATCCGTTGCGTATTTTTAGAAATCTAAGCATACATAGGGACAGAAGCGGAAAGTGACTTTGTTTTATACTATGTAGTGCTATTATGTTATGTTTGAAAGGTAGTAGAACCCTCTGTGGCTTAACTCCGGCAGCACTACCGTCATACCCATTTCTGTCTAATAACAGCAGTAGTAAGCGCTACTACATTCTGGTTTGGTAAGGGAGACACACTTTTCCAAGGTGAAGTTAGTTAACAAAAGAACACATCTTTCTATAGTCGACCGCAAGTAAGAATGTTATCTTACCTCATTTTAATCATAACTGATTGTTCATGAAAACTGTTATTTTAACATTTTATGTACAAAGTTATTTGTTTCAGAAGGTTTGTTAGGTAGAAGACTGTGTTTGTCGCTCATGCTTACAACCGAGATCATCGAACACATAGCCAGAAACATGAACAGCGGTGACGACTGCAGATGGGAGAGGACGGTGCTAGGACACACGGTAAAATTGTTTTCATTATTGTTTATAATATAGAAGTATAGCAAAACGAATATATAATCTACGTGATTCAAAGTGGCCATTGCCTCGTCTCGTGGAAATCTGGAATCAACCACTGACTCTTCTTAAGCTTGGCCACAAATGTTCACACTACTAAGAAGACGGCGTTTAACACTTAATATTAAAGAGAATTACATGTGACGGTGGTAACTACAAGAACAAATCCTATCCTAACTACTCGACCGATCGTTATGAAATTTTGCACACATATTGCCAGGAGTCTGGAAAAGGACATAGAGTACCATTCATCCCGAAAAATGATACCACTCCCGCGGGATAGAAGAGTAACTTTTATACCTACAATGTACCTACTTTAATAGCTACGGCCTCTTTGTGCGAATGTACACATGAGCGCGAGCAAAGCTGTGGGTAAATACTAGTTATTAAATAACTCTATTAAAAAAGACAGAGATAGTTAAAAAGACATTGAAGAAAATAGCAATGAATTCTACGGTACGGTTTTTCGTAGTGTATCTACGTCTATTTACGCTCACATGCACGCAAATAGAAATACCTAGTCGATTTTCAGTACAAAGTAACGAGGGTGTGAACTTGCGTTGTTATACGATGTTAAACGTAACGAAAAAAATAAGGTAGAAAATATAATTCGGTGTCACATAAAATGTCACACCCACATAAAATGTTTTACGAGGCGACGCTTTGACTCCCTTTTTATATCTCAGTTGTAGAAATAACAATCAGTAAATCACAAAACAAACTAACAGGCATATCAATCGATCACTATGCCACCAATCTTACAGTTTATAATCTAAGACCATCAGATATTTAAAGGTGGTTCGACTCCGGCGTCACCATCTCTATACCTATTTCTACCTAATAACAGCAGTGTTCAGCGCTGCTGTGTTCTGATTTGGAAGTTGTGATAAAGAAGACATACTTATCCGAGGCGTTCCAACTTAGTCCTCAGGGGTAGCAGTGCATCTGTGGTCAAACTTAGGTAGGACTTTGATCTTATTTGGGATTGATTAAAAATGTCCATCGGCGGCAAGGATCACTTACCATCAGGTGGACTAAAAAAAATCTGAGAATTTTTTGATATTCAAAATCCAAATCCAAAAGAATTTATTCAAAGTAGATTTTTATAAATCCTTTTTGAACGCCAATAATAATAATCTACCACCACTTCGCAAGGTAAAGCCCCTAAATAACCCTAATTATTAATATTATTCTTTCAGTTCAGCATGTCTCGAGCCTCATGTTCAGATCCCAATGATGGCGCAAAAACGATCGCAGCCTCCTTCAAAACCTGGCTACATGCCCACGAAGAAGCTCAAGTCAGTATTTTAGTTTAATATTGTATAAAAAATATTAGATATTATAATAACTCCAGTGATTTTAAAAGGGAGGTATACTTATCCAAGGCGTTCCAGCTCAGTCCTCAGGGGTAGCAACGCGTCTGTAGTCAACCTCGAGTAGGACCTTGATCTATAGGGTTGATTACAGATGTCCATGCTCGGCAGTTGCCACCATTAGGTGGACTACATGCTCGTTTGCTACTTCGATCATATGAAAAAAGTCGAAAGCACGTTTTGCACTTAACCAATACAAAGAATATGTATATCGGCACATCCACTCCAAAGGCGACCTGTGCCTATCAGAAAGGCAGCATCTATTGACAAAAATATTTAAACTGATTACCGATAAAAATCATTACCGATTTTTCTCCAAAATCGCTTCTCTAAAGTTTAGGTATTTTAATACTTCTGAACTAAAAGAAATTTCCTAAATACAAAGCCCGAAAATAAACACTTCCTAGAACACCATTGATTATAAAAACATCGTTGGTATCCGAAAAATGAAGCTCAAAATTAATATTTGTAAAATTTCGAGCAACTCTTCAAGTTCAGTAACACGATCTCTATTACGGCTTCTATTTACAATGCCCGTTCCTCTAATGTTTATTCTCAACTCTCATATTTCTTTGTTGTTCCGTCTTTCGCTTCATTTTCGTAAGCCATACTTTCTATGTCGGCTTAAATATGATCATACTAATGAGCAGTCATTTATTATTCTTACAATGTTTTACTACATTTTTAACGTATGTGCAATAAACAGACACAAAGGTGAATATACAAACATCCAGACCCTGTTTTTGAGATCTGTTTGGCCGTAATTTGAACCTGGAACCGAATTCATGTCAAAGTGATATGATAACATCACCACCATGTTAGTCGTCAATGTTGAACTCTCCCTGGTCAACTACTGCAGACCAGTTAGAACACCTGGTGTCTCCACCCATTAGGATAGACCTTGAAGTAATTTCAGCGTGCTGTACCATTATAGTTTGTTCAAAGAAGTCTATCAAATTTTCCTGCCTAATTTCAATGTAAATGCCACTACAATAAAATTCAAAATACACTGTCCAATCAATAAAATACATTCTCTCATTATATTATCAGTGGCTACTCTCTGTGTAAAAATCGCTGTTGTAGCCACTCCAGATAGATCCACCGTCGCACGTAATAATATTGTTCAACATTTACAGGTAATGCTCGCGAGTATCCTAGTTGTGATTGGTCTTTGGTGGTTGGTGAGGACAGTCCTCGCGTTACTGATAAACCTGGTCTGTCCTATCCTGGTTGTACTGTTGGCTGTCGTAAGTATTTCCTTATTAGAATAGACTATCATCTAAACGCTATAGTCCTAAGATTACACGTATTCCGTTCATCAACGGAATACGAGAATCATCTACAGCATCATGAAGATATTACTTATAGTTTTCTAGATTATAAGTATTAGAATCACAAAATTATTACCAAAGTCGTATAACCTACACCTACGAAGACTTCTACGAAGACTCTTCAATAGATAGAGAGTTCTCGATGGGTGATCGTGACCACTGATCATGAGGTGAACTTTATTATCGTTTGTTACTTCAACAAACACAAACATGGATTATGTTGTGTAATTGAGTATGATCACTAAATAATCAAAGCCGTTGAAGGAAGAATTTACAAGAATTTACTTGTACCAAACCAAAAACTGCTTTGTAAATCGATTGCTCTTTGTGGAAGAAGTTGTTTTTTTTAATGTTGCTTTTCCATAGATCTGCGTGCCTCAACTTCGAGAGCCACTCCTGGGTCAAAATTATCCACTCCTGGCAAATCTTTTGAGGAACATTCTGATGAAAATGGCTGACAATATCAAGACTTAAACAAATTTAGGAATTTGCGAACGAATGTACTTTAAAAATTGTAAACATTGTGAAAATACAAGAGGTAATAATACAAACCGTGTAAGTAATTTATGATTTTGTTTTCTTGATTTTCTACAACTTTAGAGTAGGTAATTAAGAAAGAAGAAGATTATTAGATTAAGATTGGACCCACAACCCATGAGTGAGGAGTAAAAGATTGATATCAACTTGCATTTTAATGAAATATTAATTTATATTGCGTTAAACTTTTGTGACTCATAAACATTATATTTTTTGAGTTAATAAATATTTCCAATCTCCTGCTCTAAAAGCCGGGGTCACACACGCTTGCTTGAACGGTTTAAGAAAACCTAAGGGACTCCATACTTCGCCATATCTCAGGATCTATCTTCTAACCCACTTTTAATAAGTGTAGTCTACTTCACTATCATCATCCTCAGAGAGATATATGGCAAGGAGTCAATTCATAATATTGATTTCAAATTACTCATAACAGGGTTTGAAACAAAATCGCCTCGCAAGCAATTACGGTCTAAATTCCTTTGAACCGATCCCTTACAACCCAACGGATACAACATCACACGCTCAAGGCCGCGGTACTCGTAAATAAGCGATTGTCATCTTTACGTACAGTTGTTGGAACATAAATATTTATACGCCATATACTTTTGCGCGGTCGGCAGAATTTCGTGCGGGGATGAGTTATTCGGAAGGGAGCAATGCAGAATTCGACAACCAGCGACCAGGTATGCTATGGGCTCTCAACTCGAATAAGAATGAGATGGTCTAACGTGTATGAATTTTGTTAGAACCAATAGACACTTTTAGGTGAATTTCAAAGTGTTAAACTTGTGTCCCTTAACTTAAGCAAAGAAAACTATTAAGAATATTTAAAATATTTATATAATTTATCTTTAAAATATCATGTTTTATTTGATAATCATAGCTTAGTCAGAACAAGTGTATCATATGTTATTTAAAAGCGTTTTAGTTTTTCATTCATTATATCAAATTAAAATGAAAATGAAACACTTGCAGTGACAATACATACTTACAACAAAAAACATGTTTTATTCATAATAGATTTTATTTATAAACACGAAATTCCCATTTCGAAAAACATCAGGATATTGTTTCTTAATGTTAAATTGCATTAAACCTGCATTGACACTTACAATAAATCACGTTATTCTCGTCGAAATTTCGAAATACAAAGGTTGACAACCTCTGTCAAAGTTGATCAAGTTAATTTTGAAACAAGAAAGGCGACTTGTAATTTAATAAATTGAAATCGGACGAAACAAAATTAAATTAGGTATAGATGATTGTTTTGCTTTGGCAATCGGTAAATGTTATTTTGTTCTCAATGTTTGACCTGAATTAATTGTTTTTAGCGTTAATGTAAGTCGTTTTTATGTAATTAGAGTATTTTGGAGCATTTTTGTAAAAGGAGAAGTGAACGGATTTTTTAGTACAACTAGAATTAGGTCCAGAAAGATATGAACCAATTGGGGTAGTATATATTTAGCAACTAGCTGATACCTGCGGTTTCACCCGCGAAAAGAAATAAAAAGACATACATATTTAAACATAAGTGATACCCAGCGCTCCCGCGACAACACACGCGTGCATGTGGTGCGCGTGTTATGGGGTTTTTCGAAAATGAAAGTAGCCTATGTTACACCCTAAATTTTCAGCTATCTTCCAGTGAAAGTCCTATTAAAATCGGTACAACCGTTTAGAAGATTACTTCATCCAAACAGTTATAGATATTGTGTATACTTGCATATGCATGGAGTAAAAAGTTATTATTTCGAAATCACAAACAGACACTTCAATTTTATTTATTTGTATAGATGGATTATCGAAGACAATCCTTGATGGGAAATAGTCAATGCTGCACATGAACATCTAGAGTCAATCGTATATAACTGTGACCCAAAACGGAGTAAAAAGATATTGTTATAAACTAAGTATATTGTCATAAGTGCTTGGCACCACTGACACATGAGTTAGTGGTAACTAACTTAACTAAGTTAATGGTATTTAAGTCTCGATTTGTTGCTTAGCTTAGTTGCATGATATTCCTAATGTATTTAAAATACCAAGTTCCTAAGTGTCGATAAAAATCCAAAATAATATAAGTAAATGACATGTTATTAAAATAACTAAATAAAAAAGTGATCTTACGTTATTACATAACACCATCAGATAAATTCAGTCAACAATATTGTTCGCATTCGTTGTCTTTCGACGCCGCTAACCACGATCCTACAAATTGTACTGACAATTTTTCTTTGTAAACATACGTCTGATCGGTTTGATTACCTTGGAAGCCTAAAATATGTTTACATCATAAAGTTAAGCTTTAAATGTTCATAAGGTAAAAAATAATATACTAATTACTAATTTCTGTATAATAATACTACTAATAAATAAAATTTAAGGGTATATTTGTGAGATCAAAATAATAACTTTGTACTCAATGCATACGAAACAATATTGTCTGTCTGTCTTTGACCGACCGTGACCGACTTTGACAGGACTTTCACTGGAAAATAGCTGAAGGTCTAAGGCGTAACATAGGCTAATTTATTTTTTTAAAACCCCGCTCCACGCGTTTGCGGACGTCTCGTCGTCGCGAGAGTGTAGGATATCACTAACATTTAAATAAGTACGCTTTTTTACTTCTCTAACGAGGGTGAAACTGCAGTATATTCAGGTAGTATTCATAAAACATAAAATTTATAACTAAAATCAAAATGATGATGAAGAAATTTTTTTTCGTAAACAAGTCGAATTTACTTCGCAGCGAAGACCATGTGGTAAACATTGCGTTGAACTTACCAGAACTAAAAAGAGGTAGAGGCCGCCCGCCTATGACCTGGTGGTCAAACATAAAAAAAGACCTCAAGCTAGCCCAATTGCCAGAAACGACAACCCAAGACAGAAGAGCTTGGCGCATGAATGTGAGGAGGCCCGACCCCAAGTAAAGGGATAAGGGATACAAAAGAAGAAGAAGAAGTCGAATTTACTATCGTGTATTTATAATTTTCAAATAAAAGAAAATACTCTGTAAACACGTTTTTATATGTGTATGTGCAAGATTATTTCAACTTAAACCTTGTTGAAACATCTAAAATTCTAGTAATAATATTAATTTGCTCTTTGTATTGTAAGCGGAAAATATCAAAAGACTATGTGTTTGTTAGCGTAGAATTAGCGGACGCGGGCGCGGTCGAGGGCGCGGTAGATTTCCGCGAGTGAGCCTCGAGCACCAGTGGCAGGCTTGTGACTTTTTATAAGAATAAAGTAGGAAACATTGTGATCAACTGATGGTAAGTGGTCACTGCTCATGGGCATGCTTAATCAACTTTATGAGGAACAAGGGTTTTATGTGAAGATCACAGCTGGTTTACTACCCAAAAGTTACGGTAGCACCATTATAAATGAGCCGCAACTACAAACTTCCAACGAAGAACTTCTTCCCGCTTAAAATAAGTGACATTGGTACGTTTCTATTGGACCATACTCCTTCTCTTGGATGCCCCACATCCGCGTGTTGTATAAGAACACTTCAACAATTCCTTAAGTTTATTATTTATTTTCCAGAACTGCATCCGCGACTCCAATGTGATCAGTTCTTAACACTTAATAGTAATATAATGTTTAGTTTCCTTGCCAGCACCGCGCCCGCATCATCAACGTGAACAAGCACTAAGCCGCGCTGCTTTTACAGCCAAGTTAACTCCGTGCACCAAACTACGGTGTGGAACAAAAGATGAAAGCTATTATTCTAGAACAAAAGAGAGCGGGAGTACCACCTCGGGCTTTGGCTTACTGAGTCTTAATTAAGAAAGGCAAATGTAAGCATACGGTAACTACGTGATTTCGTGTTACGAAACACTGTTTTAAATAGCAAGTCAGGGTCTTTCTCGGCTTAAAAGAAGAAATTGACGGCGCATTATAATAGTTTTTAATAAGGTTGAAAAGAAAGAGATATTTTCAATACGTCTTATAATTTAAGATTAAAATAATATTGCTAATACGCAGGTAGACAATATAATCGTTTTACCAGGTCTTCTATTTAAAACCTAAAAAGGAAATAGAAAATTAAAAGGTAATAGAAAAGAAAAGTAGGTGGTATAACTCCGGTTGGTTGAACTCCATTTTGTTCAGTATTGTCTGAAGGGTGTGATAAGGGAAACATACTTATCCGAGGTATTCCAACTCAGTCCTACCGGGTAGCACCGCATCTTTGATCAACCTCAGGTAAGACCTTGATTTTATCTAGGGTTGATTACAGATGTCCATGAGCGATAGTGGCTACTTAACGATCAGGTGGACTGCATGCTCGTTTGCTACTTCTAACATTTTTCAATATCTTTTTTTATTGCCTTTAGATACTTTTGCACAATGCTTTTCATAGCCCCAAAGTAACATTTTCTCATATGTGGTGAGTGCTAGCCATCATTCAGATATTTGTCTAACCGGGAATCGAACCCGGGACAAACTGCGCGTTAGACCGGTATAGTGACCGCCACGCGGGTCCTCAAATAAGAAGTATCTTCAATCTTGGTGTCAATAAGTAATCAACCCTATACTTACACCTACGCCTCCCTAATCCAATTACATTTCCATCACCTCATGTAATTATCTCTTACACACACCCTTCAACCTCAAACTACACTTCCACTAATACTATAAGACAGAAATAGCTTCAGAAGTGGCACCAATACAATCAAACTGTTACTTTTCCTTATTTCATTATCGAAGAACACTTATTTTTTATTAGGAAACACTTATATTTCATTATCTGCTGGTATAAAACTATGGTTTTTTTTCTACGTATGTCCAAAGGAATGATTGGTATTCCTAGAGGAATGGTGCTGTAAGACACTTTCTACATTCATAGCCCCACAATTTTTCTCCAGTGTCGTGGATGCCATGGACAAACATAGACCTATATACAGGAATTGAGTTCGGGACCCACTGCGTATCAGACCGATATGGTAACTGCTCCAACACGCGGATCCCTATTAGTTAAAAACTTATAATATAATTTCTTTACTATGCATCGTAGCTATATGACTGCTATTTTTTCACTGAATTTTAAAACAATGTAAGCCAAGTAAAATTGACATTGATGGAAAATATCATTCATAAATTTCAGTACGGTAGACTAATAAAAGGAACTTCAAAGACAATTGACTCCATAAGTGTTACTACCTCACTATTTTGTCCCGGAACTTTGCAGCGTGACAAATTTGACAGGGAATTGACAGAGCTACACACGTATTCTTACCTGCAGGCCACAAAACATTCCCTGCAAACGTCAGCGATGAACGTTAAAAACAAATGTAAGTGCCCGATCTTATAAGACTACGTTTCTCCAAAAAGCTGAAGCAGATTTTGCTATGCCGGTACATTTGACGTGTCGCTTGAAGCGGGTGTTTCGTGGCCCTCAGCTTAATTCACTTCCCGGATATATTTGTCTCCGTCCGAGTTCCCGTTCCCCAACCCCATGGCAAGGTAACGCCAGTTACCCTCGTTGGCGAAGAATGTGAGATAGAATGAGGTACTGCGTCACGTCAGTTTTACTTATCTTTAAATAGAACGTGAAAATACAATATATTTCATGCAAGAGTTTTCTGGAAATGTTTACCTAAAGGAATTAAGACATTTGATTCTGACAAAGCATGTATAGCCAAATCACTTTAGAGACGTTGAAGTAGGGTACCGTCAGCAAATAAATGAACGAATATTTTTTTTAATAGGTAAGTAGGTACATACCTACTTAATATTATATAAACGTAAATTGGTTATTATCATGAACTACAAATACAAAAACATCTCAAAAGTGATTTGACTATAGTGACTATTTGCATTACATACAACTGCTAGTGTTCGAATGATAAGGTCCGATTTAGAGACCAAGAAAGATTTTTCACAAGTTACTCACTACAGCTCGTTATGTAATATAGGGTACATTTCAAAATACAGCAACAATTGATGATTTGATGCACAAAACGTTGTGTCAGTAAATTACAGACCGCTTTTAAAACCTTCAGTAACTATACGGGTAAACGGCTTCTCCTCTACTGACCAATCAAATAGCCATTACGTTAGTAAATCCTGCTTAACCCGACGTCATCAGCTGAATTATGGAAAATTCATTAATTTTTGCGCATGAACCACGTATTTTCGATGCATTCACAACACGGATATGCAATTCTTCCGCCAATTAGTAACGCGAATAACAGTTCCGGTTCAATAGCAAGGTCTCACCATCAGCGATGGTGAGATGGTGGAAAAACTGGTTACGATATGTATTCCTTGAATTGTTACGCGTTACTCAACGCGCTGAGAAAATGCCTATAACATACAAATACCTATATGGTATTAAAAATTACTCAACGGATTTCAATGCGGTTTTTTAACAGAGAGCGTTTCAAAAGAAAGCTTTATATGTAGGTACACAGGCAAAAGCTAATATTTCCTAAAATGTTAAATTTTCGCACAGAAGAAATACTACACTAATATACAATAAAAGTTACTATTTTTTCTACAAAAAAGTGACAACATGAAACATAGTATATAATAACATAACATATTGATCGTGTGAACAGTGTTTATAATCCCGGATTAATCCACTAAGCTACCGCGATGGCTTTACCCGGAGAGTATATTTAAAATCTGGCAACATAATCCTCTTTTGGTGCGCATGCTTTTCACTAATTTCTTCTACTTATTTAATTTTGCACAGTTCTGGATGAAATAAATTTCTGTTATCGCTACAGAACATATTTTGTAAAATAAGTACCTAATTCAGATCGTAACTTGTTTATAAAGATAAGCTATATGGAGCTGCCAACAGTTAGATGAGTGACCACTAGTGACCGCATGTTTCCATTCTTCAAAAAAAAAAGTAGCGTAAACGATCGGTTCTGGGTATTACCATTAAAATAACAAATAGCCTGAAGAGCCTGAAGACCACGATAGGTGCCCATCAAGTTCTTCCCATGGCGCGTAGCACCCATATTTCAAGGCGATTCAAAGGGCTATCTACAAGCTAAAAAGCGAATAATCCTATCAACTAGTTATCGGTCATCAGTCCGACAAGTACAACGTAGAACACGTTCCATATATCTGTCGTAATGACAATAATAATGTGGTTTACGCCGCACGATGTTTCATCGGGTTTTGCGCGTAGTTAAATTGTCAAATAAATCCTTATTAGCTGACTGACGTATGGCCTATGGCATGCATTCGTTTTTATAAAGATTTTTTTCCTTTTTCGGGAATATTTGAACATGTTTTTACTCGATGGCGATAAAAGGATGATCTTTTTTCTCTCTCTTCCTTTTTCGCTCTATTTAATATTAATTCCAATTCATAGGTTATGTGGACGTCATCGAAAGGTAAACACGGGCACAAATACAGTATAGATTCTCCTTAACACTTTATAACTGCATACTTCAAAACACAAAAAATTATATACCTTTTCGATAACTCATATGAGTGTATATCAATCTTTCTCCACCATGGCCACATACCTCGACTCTATTAGAAACCTTTTAAGAGGCTATCTGCTCCTATTCGACAACAACGTTCATATAAGCCTAGCTATTTTCAATAAAATTATTTTTAATTTGTACCTATTGTGGTAAATATATCTGCGGTTGTGGTGTGTATGTTTTAAATATGTCTGTGGTTGTTTTAGTCTCTTAAGGTATAATAATTGAAAATATAGGTACAGTGTCTATCTCTTATGGTTCAATAGATAAACCGAAAAACGATAAAAGTTGTTAGTATGTTTAGATCTTTAAAAGTACGCAACAGATTTTATGCGTTTTTTTAACAGATAGAGTGATTCAAGAGGAATGTTTATATGTAATTTAACGCGTGCGAAGCCGCGGGCAAAAGCTAGTATTACATATACTCGAAAAATATTACCCTACTTCTGACGCAATCAGGGAAAAAGACGTGGGTGCCAATCAAACCACGAACCGTTTGATACTCGTATATACAAGGTGTGGGGTGATTACCCCGCAATTGCTAGAGGGTTGCGGGTGACAGGTGCCTGAACTTGTCGACTATCGGAAATTAATTAGACTCCGACATTTTCGGGTTACCTTGTAACTATATCTGTAGCAGATTTGTAGCGAGGCGGAGTTAGATTGGTTGGATTTAAACATTGTAGTACTTTTCGTATACATCAAGAATTTGGTTAAAATGTTTCTCTTGAAATATTAGAGACATGATTCACTAGTATGAATAGATGTAATAACGTAAAAATGTATTAAAAAGAGAAACCTACGTCATGATTTATTCAAATGTATTCCTGATAATGATCAAAAACTTACATATAACTGTTGTTTAAACCTATTATACTATTTGCGCTGTAGCATGGTGCGGGTGACACTTGTCTGTATGACAACTGACATCTGGACTTGGGATGTGACACTATGCAATTCATTTTTATCGCTAACGATACTCGCAGCATAAATCTAGTTCTCTTTAATATTGTTG
>DWPV01002145.1:0-18035 GCA_018251915.1 Urbanus proteus proteus
TACCTGAGGTTGATCACAGATGCGTTGCTACCCCTGAGGACTGAGCTGGAACGCCTCGGATAAGTATGTCTCCCTTACCACAGACCCCTTCAGACTAGAACATAGCAGTACTTAACACTGCTGTTATAAGGCAGAAATAGGTGTGGCGGTAGTGCCGCCGGAGTCGAACCATATGGGGTTCTACCACCTTCAAAATCTTCTTATCTCCTATGCCTAATTGCGTGTTAACAAATGGAAAATGTTGATATACATGCATGTTAGATAGAAAAATACTTTTTTGTTTCACGGGAAATGTAAAAAGAATGTTAATATAATAAAAGCAGCCTAAAAGTGCCCGTAAGATTCCAATGCAAGTCCTATACATACGAGATAGAAGCTACGGGGAAAATGGGGTAAGTTACACATAACGAAGCGATGGCCACGTGACCCGCCGAGTTTGATTAGGCCCTCCAAGTTCGTAACTCGGCCGTAACTTGTACACTTTGCGGATGCTCTCAAGAGTTTGAAGTTTTGTTTGATATTATAACTCCGTAACTATGATACTACCACTTCCCGTAATAAAATCAACAATACATATTTGGTGCATACTAGCTGAACCCCGTGGTTTCGCCTGTGTTTAAAAGTAAAAAGGAATACATATGTGAACATAAATGTCATCCCACTCTCCCGCGACGGCGCGTCAATGCGCGTGGAGCGCGCGCTAATGGATTTAAAAAAAATGAAAGTAGCCTATGTTACACCTTAGACCTTCAGCTATCCTCCAGTGAAAGGCCCGTCAAAATACGTCCAGCCGTTTAGAAGATTAGCTCAACCAAAGAGACAGACAGACAACAATTTTTGTGTTCTGGTCTGGAGGGTAAGGTAAGGGGTCCTATGGTATCTAACGAAAGCTTATCTCGATTAACATGTAAGTAATCAGAACAAAGTTACAAAAAGATCATAGATAACGGTAGTAATATCATTCTGTTTATAAGGAAAATGAATGAAACTCACAAACAAAACTACCCCGGATATAATTATGGTATGGACTACCATGAAAGAAAGAGACATCTGGAAATGGTAAGCGGGCGGATCGAGGCGACTACCAGTACGAACAACTGTGCCTACTTAATGTCAGTGTTTGCCAGTCTTTGACACTGAGTTATGTTGATTTGGTTTTTTAATATTTGGTAAAATTTCGTAAACATATCTCGTTAATTAAAAATTGTTAATTATTCACATAAAATTTTACTTCTTGAGTTAATATATTTGGTTATACAGACAAGGTTGTTACAACTACCCGTGTTGACAACAAGAACCAATAATAATGCAGGTTTCTTAGTGGTAAGAATACGATTACTAATTTCTTTGGCTACGGTTGCCATACTAATCGGTCTATATGCCTCTTCCTCTTTCTTCTCTCTCTTCCATGCCGACTACCCACATCTTTATTGATGTCCAAATATCCATCGCGCATTAATTTTCCAGCTCAATGACTCCATGACGCGGAGACCCAACTTTATCAGTTTCTTTTGAAAACCATTATGACTCATCGGACGTCAAAATCTATTTATACTACCATGTAGCCGAAATTGAAGCCCGCGGGATTTGTACTCGTATATGATTCATTCAGAATATTTATATCTTTTATAAAACCCAATGAAACAAATTAATTTATAGTGCATTGGTAAAATAATAATAATTAAAAATATATTTTATAGCACAATGTGACATGATGTAGTCTTTTTACATCAACTGACTAATAAATTATATTATTAACGTTTAACTTCGCGCGAGGCGAAACTAGATATCTAGAAGACATTACAATGTACTACAATTTTTATATTACTAATATAGTAATAATACGCGAAGCAATGAAAAAATAACTAAAGCCCGTTTTTATCATTAAATTAATGTTTATTTTATCATATCAAGGCAAAATAAAGTACACGCAATAAAAACCAGGATTTCCACAAACCGCCATTTACAAAAGTATTCCATAACATCCCAGTTTATAAAAGGTGAAAAGATTATTCTGAAGTCCATATTGCTGGCAATGTAACGAATAAAAGGGGACTCAAAAACCGCTCATGCGACCATCAGAGAGATATAACAGCTGGAACCACTAAACGGTAGTTTTCAGTTCCATCGCAAACTGTATGCGACAAGCGAATAAGGCTTTGCTTATGCCTGTTATGATTAATCTTAAAATTATTTTATCAATGTACTGATGATGCTCCGTTTTCATTTAGACACATACAATAAAATTTGTTTTTCAGGCCGCTTATTTATTATATTGTTTTGATAGCAAAAATTATTTTTTTGTTTTTTCTCTCTACCCCCGGTTATCCTCTCACTAGAGATATGTTTTTTCTTCTCTTACCACATCTTATATCATAATAATATAGTATGACGTCACACTTATTGAGGGAGTTAAGCCTGCAATACAGCGTTAAAATATACATAATGTTTTAGAGTTAGCCGCGAAGTAATTTTACACTGACTTTATAACTTATTAAGATCTCATAGCTGAGCTTCTCCTACAATGAAAATACCTTACTTTATCGTGTTTCATACAGTTTAAACGCTAGTTAGTAGAGAAATATTCTTTGGTAACCATTAATCACTACCCGTAAACCTAATTACTACCTGTGTATTATCACACCATCATTACATAGTATAGAAGTCGGTTAAAAACAAAGTCGCTTTCTCTGTCCCTATATCCCTGTGTATGCTTAAATCTTTAAAACTACGCAACGGATTTTGATGCGGGTTTTTTTAAAAGATGGTGTGATTGGAGAGGAAGGTTTATGTGTAATTTAACGAGTGCAAAGCGGCGGGCAAAAGCTAGTCTATAATAACTATCAGTTATAAATTCATATTTAAGTAGTTAAGCAAATAGACGTATTACACAATTATGTTAATTTCAATATTAATGAAGACTAGAAGATAATATAAATATGGAGCTTATGATTTTGCATTTAAGGATTCGCAGCCCTTCAAAACACCTGCATAGTAACAAAAGTTTTTCAAACCCAGCAACAATAACGACCGTGCTTATATTTCACCGTTTATTGTATCCGAATTCCACCCAAATCTCTCCCGAGACATCGGATTTATTCGGACATTCCGTTTGAACGTCTTTTGTAGCTTATTTCATTTCGAGAACATTGGAAAGATACGTGTAAATAAAATTCCGTGCCAAAGGTACCCAGATCGGAACAATTCCAACACAACGGAGATATGAAGATTTTTCCAAGAGCTGCATTGTAAGTTTTATAATAACTTGGCGTTCTTAGACGCGAGTTTCGCTCAAGTGCAGTCTTATAAAATGCAAATCGGTTAAACGAAATCCGAATATAAAAATACGTAGTCTTAAGATAGTGAAATTGGGTATACTTAAGTTTTTGCAGAAGGTCGAGAACACCATAACTCTGTTTATAACGAACAAGCTCTTGAAGTACCTATCGAATATATGAAACAAAATATTCAAAGGATCTATGCAAATAAATAAAATTAAGGTGTCTGTTTGTGATTTTAAAATAAGAACTTTTTACTCAATGCATATGAAAGTATACACGATACCTATAACGAAATTGACGTCTGTCTGTGTATTTGGCTGAGCTATCTTTTAAGCAGCTGGACCTATTTTAACGGGACTTTCACTGGAAGATAGCTAAAGGTCTAAGGCGTAACATAGGCTACTTTAATTTTTCCAAAAGCACGCGCTCCACGCACATGTGCGCGACGACACGAGAGAGCGGGATAACATTTATGTTTAAAAGTATTCTTTTTTACTTTTTAAGCGCGGGGGAAACTTCGGGGTTCAGCTAGTTATTAATATAATTTGTTGGTTTTTCGAACGCGATCGAATTTGAATTATCACCAGAACGTTGAAAAGAACAAAACACGTACGTGTCCATTTAGGGCCTTTGATTTTGAAGATTACGTTAAAAGCAGTAATTTTCCATCAATAAGATGTATGAGCTTAACTCATTACAGATGATCAGCTTTGAGATGAACTCCTGTCCCATTCAGGGGTACTTAGAAGTCAACCATCTGAAAAAATCTATTTTCTTATGTAGCTCGACAAAGTCTTAAAAATGACAATATGTTTTCTCTTTATCTCTTACTTAAAAGGAATAATGGATCATCCATTATATTCTTATTTTCATCGTATGCATTCAATCCATGAATTTCGTGAGCCTATGACCTATTTTTGAAACGCATTCACAAGTCCATTGCCCCAACATAAATAAACATAATAATAGGAGCAGTCATATCCGGCTGTAGTCGGCTGGCATACAAAACAGGAAGCGATGGATGAAAAAGAAAACAAGTAAAAACATGTCGGCACGTTCCTCATCAATGTAAAAATGGTAGACTTAATAAATATGTAGGGGATACGTTCACTAATAATAAATTGCTTCTATACGTTATTTTTCTATGAAAATGCTTACATCTCAAAAAAATATAGGGCTCGTAAATAAACAGATAAAGAGACAGACGGTCGAACGAACAGACAAACAAACAGGCGGACACACAGACAAGCAGACAAGTGAATAGGCGGAAAGACGGACAGAGAGGCATACGAACAGAGGGCTAGTAGATACCAACAATAAATTTACTATATAATAATATTCGGTTTTTGTTGTATCTAAAGTCACACAGCTTGCATAATAAAACGTAGCTCTATGTCGACGTCATAAAAATATCATTCACCATGCTTCTACGGCAATTTGTAAAAAAGAAAACTTTTGTTTACCTTCAAACTTTATACTGTTTATTTTCAAAACATTAACAGAATTTTCGCAGCATAAGCCCCATTAATTTTTCCAATAGTTTTGTTTACGTCTATCCCTTAATTTCGTACACTAGCTGATTTACGTGGTTTCACCCGCGTTAAAAAAGTAAAAAGAAATACATAAGTAAACATAGATAACACCCCGCTGTCCCACGATGGCGACAGCACGCGCGTGGCGCGCACGCTAGTCTTTTTTCCAAATTAACGTAGCCTATGTTACGTTTTCGACTTTCAGCTATATTCGAGTGAAAGTCCCGTCAAAATCAGACCAGTCGTTATGAAGGTTACCTCAGTCAAACAGACAGACATATATTTTTAATGCATTTTCTTTATAGGTATCGTGAATACTTTCATATGCATTGTGTCAAAACAAGTTATTTTGAAATCACAAACAAACACTTCAATTTTATTTATTTGTATAGATTTCAACCGTTTTAAACATCCTGGCAAAGTGACTTAGCCTAGCCTAGCTACCGAGTTTAAGTTGGTTTTACTTGGGCATAAAATTTGGTACGGTTGGGAAGCGGCTCTTAATTAACTTCACCTATAAACTTACTAGGGAATGTCTATTCCAGTTTCTACTAATCATGTTTTTGTCGTAAGATGAAGCCAACATTTGGGTAGATGTCTTATTCCAGCTACTTCGATGTTGTTTACCTCCCTTAGCCTTAGTTAAATACGTTTGTTGTGATCTTAGTAAAATTTAGTTCATTTATAATTATTTCTTTCTTACATTATTATCATTATTTTGCTCTATTTTCTTATTACTTTTAAAAAAATTATAGACAGTAACGTAGTAAATTTCGTTCCTATATTGTTTACGTCTGATCATATGTCAGCTAGCGCCATTTCTTGATGGATTAACAAACCTTAGATCGATAATTATAGATGGCGCTCGTAATTTAATCTCAATAATAATTAAATTATCAATTACTTATATCGCACTAAATAAATTAAAGAAAATTATTGAGTCAATTAAAAGTTAAAAGAAAATTCGTATTTATTTCCATAAAGATAATACCATAGACAATTTTATGCATTTTGGAAATTCTTTCTTTTTATTAATTCTACATAATTTAAAGTATGTATTTTAATACTTGTCTCTTTTATTTCAGGTACGTAACTTGATAACTGATTATACCAAATCCGCTACGGCAAATCCTTGCCAGGTACAGTTGATTAAAGGTATGTTTGTACTAATTTATTACTAACTAGTTTTTACCCGCAGCTTCGCTCGCGCTAATGTGTACATGTCATTCGCATAAAGAGGCCGTAGGTATAAAAGGAGGTACATTGTAGGTATAAAAGTTACTTTTCTATCCCTCGGGAGTAGTATCATATTTCAGGATGAAACGTACCCTATGTCCTTTTCCAGACCTCTGGCAATGTGTGTGCGAAATTTCATAACGATCGGTCAAATATTTTAAGCGTGAAGGCGTTACAAACAAAAAAACAAACAAAAAACAAACAAACAAACAAGCAAATACACGGACTTTCCCATTTATAATAATTAGGATTAGGATAAGGATTATAGGCTAAGTTTTATAGGCCTTAATATGCTGTATATAATACATACATACATATACGTTAAAAAATTTGACTCTGTTAGTCTGTACAAAAATCATTTCATTACACCCATACTCTTCATGAGTGAGTTTACGTCGGAGACAGCGCGCACAATTTGCAAATGTTTCCATTACTTTACGTCGCCTTTGTCTCCGTATCTCCGCTATAAAGGACCGACGAAGTGCATCTCAGCTCAAAGTAAGACGACGAAAAATGTGCTCTTTATATAAACATTAGTGTCATAATATTGCAGTGTAAGGTAAATCCTAGTCGAGTATAATGTTATACGTACTTGTAAAATTTATAAGTAGACGTTCAAACGACGGAGTAGTTATAATTATGTAGTGAATCTTGTCGTTCTGTTATTCATAGAAGTCGTCGACCGCTAAAAAGAATAAAAGTAATGCTTTTATTTCAAGGATTAAGATTCCATATCTCTATTTATCGAAGTTTATCAACATCAACGATTCAGGATATTGTTTGGCTGAGATAATCTTCTAAACAGCTAAACCGATTTTGAGGGGACGGGAAGACAGCTGAAGATTTAAGTCGTAACGTAGGCTACTTTAATTTTTGAAAAATCCATTAACGCGCGCTCCACATGCATGCGCGCGCCATCGCGGTAGAGTGGGATGATATTTATGTTTAAATATATGTTTCTTTTTATTTTTTAAGCGCGGGTGAAACCGCGCGGATCAGCTAGTATATAGTATATATATTTTCTTTTATAATGCTCACGCGACTTCTGAAAGACACAACACACTATAGAACACTTTTCACTTAACAAAAAAAACCGACATTAGAATGTTACACAACATAAATCACAACGTCGTTAAGCCGTCCTGCGTTCACATTCACCCAGTTGAACCACGTGACAGCGTCTCGCAAGCTAACTCGACCGAGCGTCCTTGGTAGGATTCTAAATTGCATGCAATTGCGTAGCACACCTACGTACTAGATTATATATCTATACACCTATACAAATAAATAAAATTGAAGTGTCTGTTTGTGGTCAGGTTGCTCCAATGCATGTTGGTGGAGGGGATACGAGTTAATGGCCAACACGTGTCGGATGTTTTCAAACTGCCCATAAAGCCTCCGACTAGGTTTAACGTTTAGGCTATACAATGATAACCGGGACCGACAGCTTAACGTGCACAGAAGAACGCATGAAATTCTAGCGGTCGCGCTGAAAGTTGCTTAACTTTGTAGATCGGTTAAGATCTACGCAATCCGCAGTGCTATGCACGTTTCAAAAACAGTATTTGGGGTTAAATAAGACATTTTCTGGTTAACGTTTTAATCAAAGCCACACAGTTTAAAACAAACATATCCATCAAGTCAAACTGCGTGACACCGTCTCACAGGCTAACTCGACCGTGCGTCCTTGGTCGTACTCCAAATTGCACGCTCGTAGCGTGGGCGTAGCGCTCGTAACACAGCCGTAGCGCTCGTAGCAATTGTAGCTGCGTAGCAGTGTTTGTAACTCTATTCTGTAATTATTATTATTATCCTCAATATTATAAATGGGAAAGTCCGTTTACTTCTTTGTTTGTTTGTTTGTAACGTCTTCACGCCTTAACTGCTCAACTGATCGTTATGAAATTTTGCACACACATAGTAAGGGACCCAGAAAAGGACATAGATTACCTTTCATCCCGAAAAAACGTACTACTCCTGAGAGATAGAAAAGTAACTTTTATACCTACAACCTACTTTGATACCTACGGCCTCTTTGTGCGAATGTACACATTAGCGCGAGCGAAGCCGCGGGCACAAACTAGTTGTGTATAAAATCTACCAATGGAATTGCTTCATTTTAATTGTTTAGTGTATCCAGGCTTTTTTTCATATAGAAAGATGCGTCAAACTAAGAATTGTAGCTAAGATGCGCCAAGCTAATAAATGCGAGCGAAGGATCGAAACCATCGTAGCTATATAATTTTAATAGCGCTTACTCGCTAAGCTTCACTTCGTTTACTCGCTTAGCTTAGCTTCGCTTCGTTCACTCGCTTAGCTCAGCTTCGCTTCGTTTACTCGCTTAGCTTAGCTTCGCTTTGTTAACTCGCTTAGCTTCCAATCTCGCACGTCGCTGAAATAACGCGCACATCTCTACTGGAAAAGCGCCCTTATCCGCTTTCCCACAAATATACTTGTAGCTATGTATAGATGAGGCTTTAATCGTTTATCGGACATTTAAAAGCTATAAAGCTGGCGTAAGATTCTTAATTGTCTTTTAAATAAATGTGTACAGCTTAAATTATTATTAACATTGGCGACTTTTTGAAAACAAAGGTAGAACAAAGGTAAGTAGGACTTTTTGAAAGCAAGGTAATCTAGCTTTTAATTAAATAGAGATAATTTTTGCTTAAAATTTCATGCACGTTTCCGTGCTTCGGGGGGCACGTTAAGCTGTCGGTCCCAGTTGTTGTCCTTGGATAGCAGTCGTTAAACCTTGTCGGAGGCTTTATGGGCGGTTTGAAAACATCAGACACGGGTTGACTATCCCGTATCCACCAACACGCACTGGAATAGCGTGGTGAAGTACGCTCCAAGCCTCTCTTAGTTGTGGGAGAAGACTCTTGCCCAGCAGTGGGACATGAAAAGGGTAATATTTGCTTCTATTTTAGGCACTCCATCCTTGAGAACGGATCTCTTCACTCAGTTGGGACAAAAGTGGGATATACTCCATTAGGTGGCTTCAGTGTTGATTTATGGTGTTCATAAGTATTATTTCTTTAAAACCGTGCTACAATATAATATGCGGTATTCTCAGGCATTATATTAAGTTGAATGTCCAACACAGCAGACTTAATCAAAATGAAACGGAGCTTGAAATTAGAACCATTAATAAGACGACTCCCTGTGAAACCTGTGAAAAGCGCATGATTTAACGAGAAAAAGATTTGTATTTTTAACAAGCTGTTATTTAATTCAGTACTAAAACGAATAGTACTTATAAAGATGAAACCAGAGCCTACAGGACCTCGACATCTGGTTAAGCAAATGCATTGATCAGCATCCGAATTATCATCAGATCATCTCTAATTAATCATCATTTCTAGTTTGATCAAATGATCACCGGGTTAGAGAGCCTGAAATCATAGAGAGCCTGAGAGCATCACGCTTGTAGGAATTCGGCGGAGGTCCAATGGAATTCCCGGAGTCTTTCACTGTCGAGGACGGCTACCAGGGGGTTTTAGTGTGGTAAAAATCCCACATAACCTGGCGTCACTACCAAGGCGTCCAACTTCTGAAGGTTTCAACCTTGTTATCAAAAATGGCTTATAAAAACAATTAAAGACGTAAGTAGGTACCTTAAATGCTTCTTGCCTACAAATGGGCTTATAGCTTTGTATAGGCGGAGCTTAATCGTTTGTCAGACGCATGAATGCTATCGAGCTTTATAAAAAGCTTCCCAACTGCTTTACGAAAACTCGATAAATTCCATTGTAAGGCTATGCTATATAAATATTAAATACGTGAGACGACTTTAATATTACTATGTTACTTAAAAATAATATAGGTAGTAATGTAATTAAAAATGTTAGTTTACATTTGATATGCTAATTAAATTTGACGGTTATGGAAACATAACCTTATTAATCTACTCACTAAGGCTGTCAAATATCTTAATTAAATATGAATAAACATTTGTAGGTAAAAAAAATGCATAATTCTTTTAAGTCGTTTTTATTAACAGGAGTTAGATAGAGTGATTAAAGAGGAAGGTTTATAATATGTGATTTAACACGTGCGAAGCTGCGGGAAAGACCTAGTTTTCAATAAACATTAAAAGTAAAAGAAAATATTCATAAGTTAACAAACGGTTAGAAAGCTAATTTTATTGTTTTAAAACGAATCGCTTACTTACTTATGTATAGAAAACCTACCAAATATATAGAAAACCTACCTTAATGTGACTCACGAAATTCCAGTAGTTCCATAAAGAAAACATTTCACCAAAGAAATTTGGAAATGGATTCCAATTTGTGTTTGAATCGAATTCCATGCCTTGAACGGAATTGCTAAGGAATGTTATAAAAAGGAAATCGCCTTTCTGAGCTTAAAGTCCAAGGCTTTTTCATATTACGTTTGTATGTTTGCATTACGTAACCATCCTGAGAAAAGGTCAGTTGGATCTAGGAATACATTTTTATTTTATATGTAATGTAATAATTGTTATGTGTAATAACGACAACGTTAAGCAAGGTTCGGGTCTGAAGAGTACTAGAAAAGAGTCAATAGAGGTCTTCTCATTTCATACTCTACTAGCTGATCCCCGCGGTTTCACCCGCGCTTAAATAGTCATAACTGAAAGCCTACTATCCCGCGAGTAAACCCGCATGCGCGTGAAACGCCGCTAATGTTTTTTTTAAAGTAGACTATGTTACGCCTTAGACCGTCAGCTATCTTCCAGTGAAAGCCCCGTCATAATCGGTCCAACCGTTTAGAAGATATAATGTGCCAACTTATTACTGCAAAATAACACTGGTGTTAAAAGAGGGAAAATAATAGTGATGTTCCCAACACTTTTCTACGACAAAGTCCAACCACAAAAGGATATATATCTTTTAAATGTTTATAAATAATTATTACCCATAATTATAGGCGTACCTGAATTATATTATTAATAAAAGGAATGAAATGATAATTCCTTTTATTTTGTACAAAACTTATAACGTGTCACGTAGGTACTACAAATATAAAAGAGCAAATACGTAATATCTCTAATTTAAAAATGGCTAAACGACTTTCAAAGTTTTTCTTGCAGCATCTCAACTCGCAATCCGACGTGCCTTCTCACAAAGTCGCAATAACTTTTCTCATTTGAAATTAAATAAGAAGTTTGACATATTCCCGAGTTTGGTCATTAAATTACAAAGTGAGGAATTTTTGATGGAATTCTTGGTTACTTCGCAGCTAAAGTTATTGAAAAACTAGATAGTTTTAATAGTATTAAGTTTATTGACATTTTTATGTAACTTTTTAGAAGAAAGTTCTCATATTTAAAATTATTGTAAAGTTTAAATTAGGTACGAGCTTAAAAAAATATAAATAAATAAATAAATAACCTTTTCCGACACTTCACTTGAAATATAAAAATGTTTAATAACTTTTGTATCTATTTATAAAAATATATCTTACAGGATACTCGGATTTCAAAAACCTTAATGCCACCTTTATAAACTAAAGGTGCGTGATCAGATTTAAATATATATTTTTTCCGTTTGATTTGAACGATATTTCGATATTTCGAAAATATTTACGATATAATTTCGAAAATATTTACCTACATCTTGTTATTGCGCCATCAGATAGTGTCACTTACTAAAATTATAAAAAGTTATTATACTAACGAAGGCCTCATTTATTAAATATTCTTTTTTTATCATTAATTTCGTTATAGTCGCCCATAGTATACATTTAATTATTTCTTTACATAACATAAACGACATTAATTCATCAAACGTTGTAAACATATTTTTAATTACTCCAGCGGTGAGCATTCAGTTGTCCGAAACCTTTTTCGCTCCAAATGATCTGTTAACTAAGGATTTCATAAAGCTTACCGAAATTACACTGCCAAAAAAATGTTCGCAATCATCTCTTTGAATCGTTGAGGTTTCGCATGGAAATTAATTTATTTCAGACATCAAAGGGATTTGGGCGCTATTATGCAGAACCTTCGTACCTAATCAAACTAAGCTTCACACAGCTAAACATCAATCATGATTGGTGTAATAAAAGTTGAATACACCTATTCAAGTATCGTATCGTCATTACAAATTAATTTGTTCGTTAATTTACCTGTCTGAAGTATATTTATTTTCAAGAAGGTTAGTAGATAGGTACCTTATGTATGTCGAAGATATTAGACAACGTTAGTCTGTTTTCGCGCGTTTGAGATTTCTATAATGTTCTCCAATTTGTATAATGTTTTCGTAAGTCCTTATTTATATCCTAAGTAAATATTATTCTAGATCGTAGGAAAAAGCGTTGCTATGACGAATATTAACCTAAATTTTCAAATTAGACACTACTAACAAAAGCTTAACTACGCTGTTTTAACTGATATTATCCTTTCAAGCCGGACACAGGCACTGCCATGCTCAATATCGACTGTCATACATTCATCAGAAGACACTAACAGTAATTTTCTTCCAGGTCCGACATCACGAGAAGATGCTGAAGGACCAAGCTAAGAAGATGAACGTGAAGTCCCTCGCATCAAACAAGGAGGACGCGGGCAAGAGCGTTGAGATCCGCATCGCTAAAGTGGCGTTCACTATCTTCTTCCTGTTCGTATGCGCGTGGACACCGTACGCCTTCGTCACCATGACTGGTGCTTTTGGCGACAAGTAAGTAGTAATACAACGGCTGATTATAAACAAAGGCTGATCATCAGCAGCCTAAGGGTTTGGGAATATCTGTAGGTACCTACTTATGAGTATGAATGATGCTGATATTGAACAGGTTTTTGAAAATCTGCTTCAAGTATTTAAATGGTGATCAACGACAATAGTTGTGTTGATCAAAAGTGATGATGAATGGCAGTAACGCTCCAATGTAGGTCAGCTTCGTTTTGGACTGCAAATCTTTTTAGGTTAAAATTACAGGTGTTTTAAGCGGTAGTAATAACTTTTTAAGGAGTCTTGGTCATCATGACAATAGGGCGCATTGGCAAAATGCGAATTACGATGATCTTAAAGACTTATTTTATTATTTTATTACTGACACTTCTTACTGTAACCCATTTCTCGGCTCGCTCGAAAGATTTTATCTCAATTTTCACTTGGAAACATAATACAGTCCTCGTATGTCTGAAATCCCTGTCACTTGTCAGATGTTTTGTTCCTAAGTTCATTAATTATGCGCGGCCGTAAACTTTGTACTTTACGTTAATTAATGAACTTTTAAGCAGGCGAAACAACATCGTGTTGTAATGTTCACGTTTACTTTTTTTAATTAAACTGATATAAATGAAATGGAACTAAACATCTTTAAAATTACACTAGGTGCTGAAATAAGTGGTACCTATAGTTGCAAACGCTTTCATATGTACAACGATTACGTCTCTTAAAAGCATTAAAATTTGATTGCATTTTTATTATGGTTTTATTACAACCAGTAAGTACAACTAGCAATCCAATTTTAGCTATGCTATACCACGCCACAATCGCTCGATGTCAATTCTATTCTAATTACTTACTCCCTTTCAAGAACGATTATTTGACATGACAACAATTTTATAGGTCAAATAGTCTTACATTACTACTAAATACAGACAAATGGATATCGGAGATATAGAGGTATATAAGAGGGTATCTCCTATTTTCCTTAACTATTCCATGCATGCCTGGAAGAGATCGTTGAGATCGAGAGACTCAACTACCTATATTATGTTTTGTTATGTTTGTTATGTAGTGTTAACATTTACATTTACCTGCAAAATAGCCGCGAAGAGTAATCTAAATGTCAGGCGAAGTTGCTTATATTAATTATGTTCAGGGCCATCCTCACGCCAGTTGCGACCATGGTGCCCGCTGTTTGCGCTAAGATCGTCTCATGCGTGGATCCATGGGTATACGCTATCAACCACCCAAGATACAGGTAAGAACCTTTCTAATTACAGCTTACTTCGCTACAACTCTTTCTTAGCGCTGCTGGGCGGGATGAGTCTCCACAAATCAAGGCCTGGAACATAGTCTGTTGAACTGTTGTGCTAATTTTAGTGCATGGTAGAGGGAGTTATGATATTAGTGGCCTGTTTGGAAACTTTCATAGGGCCTCTGATAAAATTAAATTAGTCCTAGACAATGATAAAACCAGGACAGGCATATAAGCAGTTCAGACTACTTTCCCTCTAAAGCATAAAACCATAATTTGGCTGATAATTAAATCTAAAATACGGTAAATTGCAAGTATTGCGGTCATTTTGTCTTCCTGAACAAGTTTATTAACTAGAAACGAAGTTAAGTAGATGCTTGAGTTTTTCCATAGACTTTAACTTACTTTATCTTGGAAGATTAATACTTTAGTGACTTGGAAAACTTTCTGAGAGTTTTATGCAGTTAACTAACTTTACGTAGTAGTTGTATTTATGTTTGAAAGTAAACCAGTTTAAGTTGATTAGTGGTCACTGCAGATTATGAACTTTTAAATTGTTACCATTTATCATTTTTGCAACTCTTTCGCTACATTTTCTTTATATTTTTTGTAGAAATTGTTTTTAGGTTAAGTATTATTAATGAAAAGTCGTGATTTGGTGGCCAATTTGTAAGTAGTTCTAAGTAGTAATAGGTAAGTTCACTCTGGCGTTGCAGCACCACCACCATCACATCTATTTCTTCCATATCAAAGCAGTTAAGCGCTTTTCAGTGCTGATTTTGGTAAGGGAGACATACATATTCGAGGTAACCAACCCACGTACGACTCTAATTTTATACTTATTGCATATCTACTTATATACTATATATTATATACTTATTGTGTATAGTATATACTTAGTTCACTAAGACACCACAATGTTCTGTTGTCCACAATAAATATATTGAATTGAATTGAATGGAATTGAATCAACACTATTGATCACAGATGTGTTGCAGTGGCCATTTACAATTATTTGTATAGTCAATACTACTTCCTGATAAAATTCGTAATATATGAAGTGGATGTTTTAGGGCGGAGTTGGAGAAGCGTGTCCCCTGGATGGGTGTCCGCGAGGCCGACCCCGACTCGGTGTCGAACAACGCGTCCACCGGCACCAGCGTCGCCACCGCGCCCGCTGAAGCGTAACGAACTGACTTACGACTTTATACTTAGCTTAGTCTACGATTCTTTTGTAACCACAACACGGCTTGATTACGGATACCGATTTAAGCTAGAAATGATGCAACCTATCACTACGATTTTTGAATCAAAATACCGGTATATCAAAGATTTTAATTGAGTTTCAGTTTAACAAATTACACATTAATGGCTTCTAAACAATAATGATAGGTATTACCTATTACCTAGGAATAGACGTTGTGTTTAACACAATAGATTGAGTTGTACATAGTATTAAACAAATCAGTAGAAATCGTGAGTTAAAAAATAGTTGTATATTATTAGACTGTATCTATATATTTATCACTATGAAAGTCACTACATATATGCCTCCCCTATGTTCAATTTGCTTTGAATTATCAGCTGATTAGGTCATCAGCCATAGTATGAGTGTCTCTTTATTGCATTAGTATGTGTACAACAGCTAACTTTATTTAAAAATTGCTTTAAAACCCCTTTGTCTCGCAAAGAGACAATTTGATGTCACGAACCTGTGAATCCATGTGTCGATATGCCAAAAACTGCATACATCCGTTTCAAGAGAGTGACAGCTCTATTACGTCGCGAAATGAATTCGGTCACACAGCTTTGTTCGTTTTGCTTTGTGTAAACTAACTTTCATATTGGGAATTGGACACAGGATATTAACTATGCATAACGTTTTTATAAAGCGTTTTTTTATTCCAATGTCAACAACTAGAGCTAAAATTTAGATTCAACACGGCGTTTTTCGTTTTTCGCTATAGTTCAACAGCTTAAATAAAATAAAATGGTATATTATTTTAATGTCAAATAATACACGATAAATATTTTAAAAAAAGTGGCTTAGGTTGCACCATTTGAGTTACCTTATAAGATTTTTTATTACATTGCTCAAAGCAATAACACTTGATATTATTTTTGTTTAATATTAAGAGCAGTTTAGAGCATTTTTCATAGTGTATAATCAATTTAAATGTAACTAAATTTACATTTTTATAAGTAACAGTATTAATCTAGTCAGAAAAATGTTCTATTTCGCTCAACTTAACTATGCAAGCAAGTATAAAAAACTCAAAAAAAAAAATTAACGGACGATCCCGACGACTACGGCGAATATAATTATATATGAGCAAATAAAGTTGTAAAACTGGAAAGATGTTTTATTTTATACTCCAAATGATTTTATTAGCAAATTATAAAAAAATACCTGTCTAACTAACTTACTAGATATAAAGCAAACCAACACTTTGAGAGCATGTTACTATTTATATTCCACCCCAAAAAGAAGTCATTCAAACTTTCTCTACGCCCGAAACTAAGTAAAACTAACTGGCAGCCTGTATAAACTTATCCAGTTGTAAAAAAATAGCAACAAAAAAAAATTTATTATATAAAAGTAGCAACCAAGCGTTGCAGTGATTTACCAACAGATGCATACTCATTTACTACAATTATAAAAACACATTAAACTTATTAAAATCTCTTGAATTCTTGTCGTAGCACGTAGAACTAAGCAGTCTTGCCACACACTCCTAATTGCTACGAGCTACGGTTTTATTTCTACGAGCGCTTTAAAAAGTGCTACGAGAAAAACGAAACGACGAGCGCAGAAAAGCGGCTTACGGTCACGGAGAGTGACCACACTTTTAAGTACATGGGATAATATCGTATTACAAAATATATTTGATAACGATGATTTATTATCAAAGCTTGCATATTTAATATCTCCCTAAACTTAGCATGTTCAAAGAACGTTAAATTTTGAAATAAATTTTCACGTACCGTCTATGATAGGAGAATGTACTTCCTTGTAACTACTACTTTATACAATTAGGTATACTTTATTGTTATATACTAAAAGTGGAAAAGGATACACCTACTTAATTTTATATTAACATATTACATATAATGAGGAAACAAATGATTTATGGTGACGTGCAAATAGAATTAAATTTCTATACAGATTATTTTTCAAATTGTACAAAGATCTCCATGTAACTAATGTAAACGTCCTAATGTAGTCCTAAGCTTTCCTTGTAATCATGGTTACCCGAGCCACTGGCCACGCGTTTTTATCGAAGAATCATGGACCACTCTAATGAACAGTGAAGATCGGAAGACATTTTTATGACTACATTTCTCTTTAACACGGTTTTTGTTTCGAGATTATGGACGCAATGGATTGAAAAGTCGTTTATTTTTGATTCTGAACACTAAGGACTTGATTGTTTCTTAAATACTTGATTTACTCTACAGACTCTACACTAAATCATTTAAGTACTTTCTCGAAACATGCACTTTGTTTGTTTTATTTATTTATTTAAGTACTCATTTTTTTCTACTTAAACATTATAAGGTAGGTAATAATAAACTTAATACTCAGACGAAGTCAAAATAAATCGGAACTCATGTACTTATAGTAGGCACATAGGAAGTAGGTACATAGATACCTTTTTCTCTTCTGCTTGTCAATAGAAAATCTTATCCTCCGGCCTCAGTGAACAATGATACCAATAGTTACCTGCATGTACTAGGTACTAAACACATATCTAGTACATCCCTACACTCAACATTAATTAATGACATAATTATGATTAGTAATTGCTTTAATCCAGATCAAATATTTCAAAGGCACAAGTAATGATTACACATTAATTCTCCTCAGTACAATACCTGTGACTAATTGTAACATTCGAGTGTATAATCGCACCGCGCTATCGCAATCAAGTGTACAATCGCCTGCATGGTAGAACGATTATGGTTAAACCGGGGAAGTACCACCGCCACACTTATTTTAAATAAATAAATAAATAACGCTTCACACTCATAGCCTCACAGTAGGATTTTCTCCTGTGTCGTGGGTGCCATGGAC
>DWPV01002146.1:0-18033 GCA_018251915.1 Urbanus proteus proteus
GGCGCGGCGCGCATTAGGCGGCGGGCCACTCCTTGCTAAACTCGTTGGCGTTGAAGTGTTTGGGCGCGTGGTGCGGGTGCGCGTGCACACCTGGCGGCTGCGCGCCCGCCGAGTGGTACTCGCCGCCGGCGCCGTAGCCGCGCGACGCGCCGCCGCCGTACGACGAGCCCTGGGGCCCGACGACACACGTTACTAGCCGGCACCGCACACGCTACACGCAGCCGACCGACCGACCGACCGCGGAGCGTACGCCGCTCCGAGTACGTTCATCGCTGACGCGCTACTCGACCGCGCCGCGGGACCCGCCCCATCGGATCCGTTACGACTCATTATTCTTACTTACGATAACTTACGACGATTGAGAACGACTGACGTTCGTGAAAATGCATATAAAATTTAAAGGTGACCTAGTGCTGAACGCTTCGATGGGGCCGATCCCGCGCCGGCGGCTTCTGACCGGACGATTTGTCGTCAAATTTATTGATATAATATAGGATTCCGACTGACTTATTTGAGGTAAATTTATTGCTTCAATGTTGACGATTTATCTGACGATAAACCGTAAGGCATTTTGGCTAGCGGGCGCGCCCGGTCGAAGCCTCCGATCCATGCGGTTTTTGGTAGTTCGGAGACAATCGTGTGAGTATTAAAGTGAAAAGTACAAAAATATAAATTTATTAAATCGAAACGTTATCGGGGCTTCGACTTTGACGCGCCCAGTGCCTATCACGGGAGATTAAACTTGTGAACTTTTATTCATTTATTACATAGTTTTCCATCATTACGTTGCACTTTATTTAGTCCACTAACATTGTCACCCCCGCGATGGCACATTTATTTTGTAAATATATGCTCTCGTTACATTTAACATAATAACCGGATATCATCTCTGAACACTTAAAGTACAGCTCTTAATATTATTTTATCGTTAAAATTATCTATTAATGAACCTGTAACAATATGAAAAATCCAAATTTTACTAATTTGTACTTTAAATGCCAATTTACAAGTGTTGAGATGAAACAAAGCGATTGAATCATCTCGCACGTCTACAAAATGCAACATGAATATAGAATGGAACTAAGGTAAGCTTATTAACTAGTGCGGTGCGATGCCTTTTAGGTGAGCCCGCGTAATCGTCGCTAAGACCGAACCGTCCATAGTGAGAAATCCCCAGTTTCGCGACATTCCCTCATCCGAACCCACCCTTATCTCTAATTGTCTTTCTGGAGGAGCCACTCTTGTGGGCCCTGATCGACCAACTGGAAAAGAAGAATTACAAGACATCAAAGTCCCACTCGCCACAATACTCCTGATCTTTTAGCGGTTTTATGTAAGTAGCGCAGAGCGTGAAGATGGACCGGGCGAAAAGCGTGTGAATTATCCCCGAGGGCAAATGAGACAGGAGGGAACGTCGGAGGGGGAGGGGAGTGGTGATGAGAGACCTTCAGCGAAACTCGACTAGAATCATCTTGTTGATTTTTCACTATGGATAGCGGCGCGACTGCACGAGCGCGGCGGCGGCGCGCGGCGCACGAGCCGCAGCATAGCTCGGAAAATCAAAAAGACATCGCACATGCCTCGCCGCCGGCACATGCACGCCGGCGGCCTCGATGTCCCCGATACACTCGGCGACGAGCGGCGTATACATCGGAACACAGCACACGGATGCAGGAGGCAAACTAATTATGGGCTCTATGGTATAAACTCATGCTGCATGTCGGCTGCAAGTCTCTGCTCGTTTGTTTGCATTCAAGTGAGAGGTATTTTCGCTGAATTTCGCTCTTTCACCAGTGTGTCGTCCTCGTCGCGCTTTCATTCGTGAATCGCAAACAAACTCGAAGCAAGTACAACCAAATTGAAGTTGGCGAGAAAACGAACTCGTACCGTTCACTCTCTTATCGCTCACTCATTCGGTCTACGTTCTCATGAATGGACTAGGGATTTTTAAATGATCTTTCATGCGCTCTTTCAACCAAAAATTCACGACAAACAAATGTAGAAATGGATGCGGGTCGAAATCAAGAAAAGCGTTGGTGTGACGGGATAATACGGAAAGGGAAGGATGCAAGCCCCGAGGGTTAGAGCAAAAAATAATATAATCAACTTGGCTGTACTTTTGTAAGATGCACCAAACACCCACAGCGAATGCTATGAGTATATACAGGGCTGCACCTTGAATAAGTGCTTGTGTAATTCCTCTATTTCTACTGTATCATTAGTACAGAACAAATCTTTAAGTAACACTTATCCGAGGTGCAGGGTTAGATCAAATTTGTTTGCGATTTGTGTCATAATGGATGGAGGCAGTTATAAAATTAAAATAATGAAAAGAAAATAAACTGTAATAATTAAAACAAAATCAAGATGATATCTGTCAAGCAACATAACCAAATCTATCCATTATGATCTATGGCACACTAATAAAAAAGCTGATATTGTAATGGTTGAAGCAGCGATTGCCCGTTACATTTATCAAGTGGCACTGCTTTATCCATCCATCGTTTCACACCGCGACCTACTGACACAGCTCGTGTTTCAACTCGATACATTTGCAATTTTAATAGACTATTATTTTTCACTTTCTATGCCGTATTGAAACACGAAACTGCAATTTATCGGAGAAATCGAAGTTAACTGTCCAATCGTATTTGCGATCATTACAATTGCCAATCGGATGACGAGTTATTATGATAAAGAACGAAGAACAAAATTGATATGTTATATTAAGAATAATAATTAAAATAGCAACTGAACTTAAACAGAATTAATTCAAGCAAAACAGTTGTAAAGTACTTAAAATTATATGAATCTAAATTACGTGAAAAATGTAAGGATGTTGAATGACACAATGATATCGGATCATGGATACAATTGGACAATACAACGAAACTAGCGAATGATGCTCGAAAAACCATTTCGGCATAAATACATTTTCTATTCCGCTAACATCATATTCCAATCGAAAATGTATTTAATTGCCTACCAACATGCCCGGAGAGCATATTATTGAGATGATCGAAAATACGCTCTCAATCAACCTAGCACAAACCATACCAACACCAATGAATCAGGCAAAGTAAATATATTTCAAGACAATTTATTATATGGCAATCTTATGGTTCATGCTAGGTCACAGGGGAATGCAATGATTGTCATGTTGTATGTCGATAATTATACTGTAAAGTCAATATAGCATCTCCCACATTTCTTACTTATTATTAGAATATTTGACAAGCCAATTTCGGATGCATATCTTTTTAGAATTGCTATATAGACCTTACAAGCATGTATTTTTAGTGTAGCAGTCGATACTTAAATTACTAATCCAAATACCCAGCCAAAACATCATACTGACCAATATCACCTTTTTTTAGTACATTATAAGTTTGGCAGAAGATGCGGATAAATTGTAAATTAAATATTAACGTATATAATGGTGATAATGTTTAATGCAAAAAAAAAACAAGGTATGGTAAAATAATTAATGATTTGATAATGAAAAATGGATTCAGTATGACATTATATTGTAATGTATAGTTATTTAGATAAGTTAGGTATTTAATGAAGGTAGACACAATGAATTATATGTTTTGTATATTTAAATATTATCCAAAGTTGTGTTCAAACACATAATGTAAACAATGTAAACTGTATCAATAATTCATTAAACACCATATATCTCACGTGCGCGTCGTAAAAACAAACGAGGTCACTTATGCATCTCTTGCTATATCGTTCAACTCATGAGTTATTATCGAAGTAGGGATGCTCACACACCAATCAATTGCTATGTTGGCGTCCACTGACTTATCCATACTATTATGATTGATGTGGCTGACAACATAACCAATTAACATTAACCAATTGATATTATCTGCGAACAACTTCCATCAACAATTTGGAGTGAGCGTTGATGAAAACAGTTAAAAAAATGAATCAACATCAGCGACCTCGGTTTGCGTTGACTCACGCGCACGCGTCCGCGTCCGTGTGTTCGCGTACGTGTGTCATGTGTCATGTGTCATGTGTGACTGTGTGTCACTGTGCTCGTGTGGCGTGTACCTGGTCCTGCTGGTAGGCGGGCGGGTACTGCTGGTACGTGGAGTAGTCCGCGGAGGAGGACTTGGAGAGCGCGGCGGAGGAGAGCGCGCCGGTGAGCGCGGGCGCGCTGGCCGCCCCGCCCGCGCCGCCGCGCCCGTACATCTCGCCGCTCTCAGACAGCGGCACGTACGAACCTGCGCGAGGGGGGCACGTTACTTGGGATTCGACGTTCATCTCTTAATCTAATGCTAAAGTATACGGTCGTAATGTCTGTATGTATCTTGTTTGTTGAGCTAATGATGTAGACTGATAGTTATATTCATATTGTCACCTTTTTATAAACTTCAACTTAGCTTAAATGACTTATTTAATAAACATTGCAGACATTGACATCGTAGAACTGCACATTGTAACAAGTACACTTACTAGTGTTCTATGTATATCCTATGACTTTTATAACTAAGCTTATCCAATACTTAAAACACATTAAATAACAAAAAAACATATAACATAGTAATGCATCCCAAACTTTCACTCGTGTAATCAAGAAATGTTCATTCATAATTATCACCCTCACCACACCACCCACTTAGCATTTTTTTTTAAATATGTAAATCATCTCCACTAAAATCATTATAACAGAGATGATTAATTTATAATTTGCAACTTATGTGTAATAATATCAAGATTGCTCCTAGCTTTGACACCATGCCTATCAATCGATTTAAGTTTGACAAAGAAATTAGAAATGAAGCCTACGCATGAAAAACGGAAAGATCCTAGAACGAATGAATAAAATTTGAAAGAATGCCAACCAACATACTGTTCCACTCCCAACTGACAAAGTTTATCACAAACAATCAAGCGACTACTGGCCTTGACATATATCGCAACATCTACTTTTAATATTTTCGATTTTTTTCGACTAATGTTCATAGGAAGTAGTTAGTGTATTGATTGACTAACCGGATCCAGTAGAGTTGGAGTTTTGAGCCATGCTCCAGTTGGTCCAGCTGCCGCCAGTCGACGCGCCCGCCGGAGCGGAGCTGTAGTTGGCTGTGGCACATACAATATTTACGTTAATATGTCGTTTCATATTATCGGTCCACGTAAACCGTAACGAACGATAAGCCACGTCAATTTTGAAACTGGCTAACTATCATCGATTCTCTACTCGATGTTCAGTTAACTAATTCTAATCTATGATATTACGGAGTGATAGAAAAGGAAAAGAAGTTAGCGGTGCCTGCTAAGTCGCAATTTTGTTATCCATCTCTAGATTTGTTTAAACGTTTATATTCGATAAAAAAACAGAACTATGTTTCACATACACTAAGCAGAATGTGCACATAATTACAAGTTTCATTAATTTCAAGTGTTTTATTTGTATGTCGTACGTATGTCACATAAATATACAATATACATTTATTATTGATACGTTTCCGGAACGATTCAATTCTTCAAAAATTCTTCGCGATAGTTTTCATCAGATTTAGTTTCAGATTTATGTTCGAATAGTTGATTTACTGTTTGATGATTTGACTTTATTGGTCTAAGTAACAAAAACTAGATAGGCGAAATCACTTAATATTCACTGCAAGTGAAGCTGGTCCTATTTGTCTTAACTTAACAGGGACTACGGACATGTTTGTCTTTTTTGGAGGGATTGTTAATAACTTCTAGAATTAAAATATCTTATTTCTCTAGTCACGAGAATTAAACCCCCAAACAGCTAAATAACAGCTAATGTTGCTAAAAAGCAAGGCTGGCGGACCTCCTAATTGCATTCTATTGCGCGTCTAGCATTTTAAGGTTGAGTGTATAAGGTACATGTTGATAGTGTGATCGCTCACACATACTACGGCAACATGTTATGCCCAGAAAATCTTTGACGTATCTACAATATCTTGTCAATGTTGCGTTGCATTATCTTGACTGCAGTTGCGGTGTTACAGCTACGAGGGTGGTGTGGTGAGTACTTGCTAAAGCACGTATACCTGTTGTAGTTGTCCGTGACCGGCGGCTTATGCTATAGGAATAATTACACAAGTGTGGTATATATGCGGAGAGGGCAGGTGTAGTTGTAGTTCTGCGACTGTTATTGAATTGCTGCAAGACTCTTTGGCGGCTTAAGTAAGTAGGTAGCATGGTGTATATGTTTGGTGAATACAATTTCTGGTTGGCCCACTACTAGTGCTACAATAATCTGCAGAAACCAATGCTAAAAGCTTACTTAGTGTTGGCTTTTGTAACTTATAAAAGTGATATGTACGTACGATACAATAGGTATCAGACAATGTGTCGTATGCGTGTGATTGTGTGTATAAGCTTTTTACGTGTCACGCACATTGAAGCCCGCACGCATGAATTAAACTGTTGCAGACTTTTCGCAAATTAAATGCGCATGCGCAAACTAGCTTGACAGTAAAATAAAAACCATGTACGTGTGCTCGCATTTGCGTGTATTGCGTATGAATTTGCATCTACGTGAGTCGCGCATGTATTACGACGCTCATCTTGAGACTCGCTTGTGTGACGCTCGTGTTTGCATGTATGCGTATGAATTTGCGCCTATGTGAGTCGCGCGTGTAAAGCGCGCATGTATTAAGACGCGCATCTTGAGACTCGCTTGTGTGACGCGTGTGCCTGTGTGTGTGTGTGCATATGCTGTTAGTGACGTACCGTAGCTGCCGTATCCCTGCGCGGGCGGCTGCGCGTGCTGCGTGTAGTTGTTGGTGGCGGGCCAGGCGGGCGCGTGCGGCGGCGCCTGCGGCGCGGGCGGCGCGCCCCAGCCCTGGTAGTTGCCGGGGCCCGCGCCGCCGCCGGCCGCGCCGTACCCGGCGTACGACGTCTGCCCGGGCGACGTGCCCCAGCCCTGGTACCTGCGTTCACGGCCAACACACCATTATGCACGGTTCGGATACCAGTAAAAAATTATGAATTAGTTAACCCCCCAATGCATGATTAGCTAACTCGGTGGATGATCTCTCCCTAAAAATAGTGGTTATCGTCGTGATCTCACACTCTCTCACGCTTTAACTATTCTTTAATGAAATATATTACACCAATATTGCCTTTTCCGATATGTATTGTTGTTTTTATATTTTTGATATAGATCTATTATAATGCTGCGCCTTGAAATATTTGTGACGCACTTATCCAAACTTATGTTCTTTGACCTGATCATGTAGTCCTCTGACCTCGCATTCCGCGACACCTTCACATTTGTCAATATGGAAATTTACTTTTTAAAAGTTTATTTAGTTACTTTCATTACGCTTTTCACAATAGAGCAAGGTGGCCTTTGTATGTATCCCATAGAAAATTATTGTATTATCCATGTACAATTAAAGCCATATTTCTTCATTGTATATTATATACCAAACAAGCTGTACTAACAAAAAATATTTACAAAACAGAAAACAATACAATAAAGTAATTATTACAATTTCATTGCATCGTTTTCAATTTGACACTCAACATTAAATTGACAGAAATAAATTATGGATGAATGAGGAGACCGTAGACCCCAGGCGTTGGAAAGTGAAAATGTATCTGTAGTAATCTGCTTTAGTCCTCTAGTGTCGGTTACAGATATCCATAGAAGACAGTGATAACTTACAACCAGATGGACCGCACGGTCGTTTGCTACATGATAAAAAAAGCACACATAGCACTCACCCTTGCATGATGTTAGGTCCAGCCATGGGCATGTTGATCGGCGGCCCCCCCATCTGTCCGTTGTGCCCCTGTATCATGTTGATGGGCGCGGCCTGCGGCGGGCCCCACTGGCCGGCGGCGGGCGCGTCGCCGGGCGCTCCGCCCATGCCGCCGCCGCCCATGCCGCCCGAGCCGGAGCCCAGCTTGCCGGACCCGTCGCGGGGCTCCGCACGCTTGATCTCCACCTGGCCAATCGATCATACTTTAGTACTTTCGTTGTAGTGAAATTTTGTGAAGTGTATGTAGTTCTAATTAACGATACATGAATAAAAAAATGTTTGCATATACAATAAAACTTCTTTTCTAATTTGGGTTTGATGAGGCGATGAAACGGGACATGGTTTAGTAACTTAAGCTTAATAAAGGTCGTGGAGCTATTCATGGTTCTATAAAACACTTATTTTTGACAGATTTCAAGAAGAAAGATATTATATTATGCTGCTGTATTGTAATGCTGTAATATTAATATGCTGGATACCCTTTTTTTGCTGAATAGTAACAGTATTTTATTCTCTTTATTAATTTGAAAATTCTGACAAAACAAACTTTGTTTGATAAGGTATTCATAATAAAAGTAACACTGACCATTAATCAACGCCAATAATGGTTTGTTTGACAAATTATTAAAATTTATTTTTGATGCGGTTAAGTTGGTCATTGTTTAGCTATACTGAACGGGTCACATGTGTTTGTCTCGCAAATTACCATAAATATTTGCATGTTTTTTTTAACTCATTAGCTTAACATTATCAGCTTACTGAATTTATTAGAACTGGTAATAACGATTTCCTGTTGTGTTTTATGTATAGGAAAATCTGTGTTTAATGTAATAGAGACCACACGTTGAGGAAAACATTGGATATTAAATGTCCATGTCATCATGTAACACTGACAGTGCAATACTTGTCATCTTGGTATCTTTTACGCTTGCTTACGAGTTTCTGTAGTTACGAAATGGCATGGATAAATGAACACGGGTACAAGAAAGTATATCAACAAAGTATCCATACATTCGATTACATAACGTTAATGTGATTGTTCACTCACATACGTATTTTAGATGAAATAGAAAAAAAAACCTCAAGTACTAAACACTAAAAAGTTTTAAAGAATTGTTACGCCGGAATTTGAGTCAGACTAGGAGCAAAATCTATGATTCAAGATTCCATTCCAAGCGAACATAAAACACGCTGACGTCGTCTACTCTCGTCCAGCATAAAAATTGCAGAAAATTTACTAGGTAGCATAAGGCAAAAGCCCTATATCTTCTTTACAAACCGCTGCAGCGAAATGTCCCATTTAGAATTTTAAACCGGAATGAATCAAGTAAATGTGAGCAGTACATTTTAAGTCTTTCGTGTTTAAACGTTATGCAATGCGAGGGTTGTAATGTGGGTCGCATTCTGGCTCTTATTATACCTCTTGACGCGTTATGAAACTATGCAAACGGATATAATATAAAGTATACATTAAATCCGTGTCGCAGACTTTGTAGACTGTGTCGCATACGGGGAGCAACAAGTATAGCAAAAGCTGCCTCTGATTTCCCACAAACATCTGAACGTGTCGAAAACACATGTTGACGGCACTGCCTGGATGTGGTTTAGGTAATGAATCATATACAAATAAAACATGCTATTAAAAATACTATATCAAGCCATCACATTTTTAGCCAAATACATTTTTATTTTTAGTTTTCTCTACAGAAATAGCTACTAATATACGCCAACATCTAAGCAGCATTTAAAAGTTGTAGGTCTCAAATAATCACTAGCAGAATTAAAACCAGATGTGAAATAGGTATAGTAACCACTACACGACTAGATTAAGGTACGGACATCTAAATATTTTTAAGTTTTATATAAATAAAATTTTTTCCTCATTTTCTACAGAAAATATGTGCGCGTTACATACATTCATAAGATTTTAAATGACGCAATCTATGCGACCGTGTGTCCTCAGATTTTCCCCCGCATATCTTAATGAGTTTTATGATATAAAAATATTACGAAATGAACTAGTTCAGCGGATCAAATCCACGATCAAACGTGAGCTAAATATAGTCGAATGAGTTGCCTCTATTTCGGCATGTCAAAATATAAAGAAATATATGTTTCCGATACGGAATGTTCCGTGTTGAATGAAACCATATCGGTGAGGCTAGTCTTTTCTTTTAATTTGAAATTTGATACCGATACCGCTCGAACGAAACTTTGACGAAGTAACTAATTCATTTATTTGTACAATATAATGTTACTTTAGCAATTATTACGAACAGGGCACTTTTAGCTCGTAAAATTATACAGCAATGCCAACCGAACCTCAGCATAAAAAAGTTGAAAATCTGATTCAATGATTAAATGATCGATTTAAACTGGGTTACATGTCGGGAAAAATAAATGTTAATGGAATAAAAATGTAAAATTAGGCTCAAACATGACATGATCGAACAGAATTGAAAGCAGTTTTATATAATTAATCGCTTTTAACATGAATCGGCCCTAACAGTGATAATAATAGGGCTATTTATAAGATTAAAATTAGGTACTATTAAAAATAAACTCACCTGCTTGCCGTTGAGATTGATGAAGTGCTCTTGAGTCACTCTCTCCACGGAGAGCTCGTCTTCAAACGACAAGAATCCAAAGCCTATAAAGAAATAAACAGTATTGCATGTTAGTATTAAAGTAACTAAGAAATTTTTGAAGTACACTTCAGATAAAAGGTAGCTAATATTACAGTACACAGCAGCAAGTAATTTGCCATAAAAAAGAATTTGGTGTGGCTGTTGCGTCCCAGTCAGAAGAGTCTACTACTGACTAATATTATTACTTTGTTAAAATATTTTTTTATTTTTATTATCAAATTTAACTACATTGTGCCATGTATGTATGTGCCACAATACATTTTTCTAACAAGTGGTTCTCAAGATACATCGTCACGAACAACATTCGTGCACTCCAACCTCATACATTTCGGCAGCTGCATTCCCCTATCTCCCAATCAACATCAAAGTTGCATATCCCGATCACGCCAGAATTCGATTATTATCGCCCTCGGCTTGCGCATGCAACGCGATTTCAAATTCCCGGTGGCTTTAAATAGAATATTTGTAGCAAACTTTGTAGACTCTGGATGCATGGAGCAAACGAGTATATGCTGGTAAGCTGTAATGTCCCACAAACATCTGAACGCACCGTCAACAAGTAGAGTTGGTGGCACTGCCTGGATGTGGATTAGACTATAAGAAATAACGCACTAGGAATTCCCGAGAAATCATTGTAATGATACTAAAAAATAACATTTCGTAGAAAATCTTAGAACGCTTCATAATAATGACTACATTTTCAAATAAACTACACAACGCCCTTCTAGGAAAATTTTCTGTTGAATATTGATTCGTAGTTCAATATGATAACGAGTCGGTTAAATAAATAGGGGAAGAAATATCCTATTTTTGTCTGCTGTATCGTCGTTGACAACACACTCGGCTACTGTCTATTATCTGTGAATAAACATAACCATATTTATTTTGCCTAAAATGTAAACCGTCGTACAATTGTGAAACGTTAAATCTAAGTATAAATAAATAACGCAACGACAAGTTGTCATAAACATAAATGGACGAGTTTATGAGCTGTCAAACCCATAATATCAGTACTTTGTATGTAATACATGTTATAAACAAATTGGACTGTAATATTATTTAGCGTTACGACGAGATTGGTTTTCATCGTCGATAACAATTATGTAAATTGCACTACTTTCATCAATGTTCTAAAATACAATAGATGTACGAGTAAATTTGAATTTCAATCTGATAGTCAAAATTATTGTACAATGAATTTCACCCAAATTTATTCAGAAACAACTCTTCTTTAAATATTCGATAGAAAATCATGAAATAAGGAAGTAATTTGAAAATCATACTGCCTATACGCATAAGACTGACTCGTGGCAAAAAATCGTTATCACAAGCACCACGCCTTTGCAAGTCGAGGCGAATAACGAATGACCGTTTACATATTCGTGCTCGCGTGTGGACTTGCCAATCGCCTCGTTACTCGCGCGAATGTGTAGACGCGGTATTAAACATAGATGTCCAATCTGTTGCACTCTTGACCCGAACCGGCTAGGCAGACGTTGACAAACGAGGTATCGCCGGGGGCGTCTCAACAATGCGGGCGACAGGATCGGTGAGGACGGATCTAATCAATGTGTCACGTGGGTGGGCTAACTCCCACGATTGCAAATCTAATCAATATGTTTTATTATATAACAAACGTTCTTGAAACAGAAACTTGAAGTTTGCAAGTATATTTTGTCAGTCTACAACAATTTTTAAATTTGATACTATAATGACGTAAAAGGTGTTTTATACAATTCCGAGCCGCCACAAATTTATAAGAAAGATCTATCGTTTTCAATATATTAAATTTTATTTCGTTACATTGAATTTTTAATGTAACAAAATAATTTTCTTTATTTATGAACTTTGTTAGAAATTAAAGTCTAGAAGAAATAACAAAATTTTCCTTACCAACAAACTCATTACAATTTATTCTATTCCTATTGTGAATACGTAATCGAGATTGAACAATATGAAAGATAACTTTACATAACTGCGTACCTGACCTTTAAACTTCATTCTATGAGTTAACACTTTGTCAGACAACGATACAACAAGAACTACTTTACGTAACCACATAAATGTATCTGACATTTCTATAAAAAACATTCAGGTAAAAGGCTCTCAAAAAGAGGAAAAAGTAATATGTCAAAGCGTCTTCTACTTTTTATCAGAAGTCTTTGCGTAACATAATCAACCACTTTAGACTTCAGGCGGATAAAAAAATCTCGTAACAAAACTTTCAACGCAGACTTAAAATACTTTAGAAACTACTTAACCAACATCATTTATAATGGAAGTAGAACCCTTGCGGTTCGACTCCGGTGGCACCACCGCCACACCTATTTCTGCCTAATAACAGCAGTGTTCAGCACTGCTATGTACTGGCCTGAAGGGTGTGGTAAGGAGACTGCCTATTGGAGACATTCCAACTTAAGTCTTCAGGGGTAGCAACGCATCTGTGTTCGACCCCAGGTTGGCCTGTGATCATATCTGAGATTGATTACAGACAGTGGCCACTGACCATCAGTTGGGCTGCATCTTAGTTTGCTACTTCCACAATAAGAGAAATCAACACTGACCTCTAGACTTCTTCTTCTCCTGGTCGTACATGATGACGACCTCCATGACCTTGCCGTATCTGCCGAAGAACACGCGCAGGTCCGTCTCGGTGATGTTGGACGGGAGACCACCGAGGAACACCTTCGGGTAGCCGCCGCCTCGCTTCGGCTTCTGCAGTGTGCGCGGGTTGCACGGCTTCGGGTCGATTGTCCTGTGAGGAAAAGCGAATTATGAGCTCCTTTCTACAATATTTATAATGTGGTAGAGGCAAGTGTGTTTAATGGGCTATTTTTTATCCTTTATAATACAATCTAAATTTGTTTTTAAATAATAAAATTTAGGAACAAATCAGGAATTTTGTGTTAGGAAAACATAAAGAAAACAAGGTATTACAAAGACCGAGAATATGAAGATATTAATAACAGTTGAATTTTGTTTTCAAATTTACTTTCAAAGGCATCGAAAAACAAACCGAACTTAGCTCAAAAGAATATTATTTATATAACTGTGTACTTAAGAGCTAATTAATTTCTTTTAGTTTAGCTCTTATCGATTGAATACGCCGGTAACAATTAACCATCTACATACATACATAAAATGTGTTAAATATGACAATTATGATGAGATAAGGTATTGTTGCAAACTTTGTAGACTCAAAACACACAATAGCGTTCAAGTATATGCTGGTTTGCGTTTATATCCCACAAACATCTGAACGTACCGACAACAGACACGGTTGACGGCACTGCCTGGATTTGGATAAGAAAAAACAAAAGAATAAAAAAAACTGCAGCACTCGATTCAATAGATTCGAAGTTGTTTCAGTCATCTTTATTGCTCCAAGAGATATATTTTTTGTATAATCGTTGCATTGTGTTAAGAAATTAACCTAGGCATTTACGTAATGAAAATCTGAACAAAGCATTTAATCTATACGCAAACTTCTTTTAAAATGGCGATATTTACTGTCTGCTTATTTCACTGTCGCAATCTATAGCTATACAAATAAATAAAACTGTACTGAATCCGATATGACAAAAACTTCTAGTTTTAAACATTAAATAAACGAGCATTCTGCCCTTTTCCGAAATCCTCTATAGTTCTAAAGAATAAAAAAGGGACCAACGCATCTGTGATCGAATTCAGGTAGGAAGTAAACAAAAGCGCTATTTAAGGTTACTTACAAACGAGTTCTTTACATGTTACTATATTCATCTTGTGCTATTCGAGACTAAAGTTACCAAGAACATCATTTAGATCCAGCTTAGCCTACTAGGAAATCCAGGATAGTGCAAAACTTTTGAAGTATTGTCCAATCTGCAGCCGAGCTAGGTTAGCTATTACTCATACATATACGAGTATTTCTAGCGAATCTTCGTAGTGCCTACAAAGGACACATCACTCATACAATACGTGTTGCTCGCCTACAAAGAAATCACGAGCGAACCTAACAGAACCAATTGACATCCAATTAAGCCGCAATGTACCGCTAGAGCTGCAAGGTTTTAGCTGGAAACGGTAGCGATTCTTATCATACTGATTTTGTTCGTTTTGTTTGTATGTATATTATTATATGTTGTCATATTACTATAACTATAATGTAGATAGAGTTCACATTACGATTTAAAAGCATACTATAAATGTATGGACTTTGAATAGGAATTTAATACCCACAAGTCAAATACTCGTATTTACACAGATTTTTTTTTTAATTTGATCATAAGTCGTCTATAAAACCGTAACCACTCTATTTATAATCTTTATTGGCTTAATGATTGTGACTTACACTGTAGTCTATACTGACTTAAACATAAAAAGTCGCGTGTGAAAAAACATTTAGTTCCATATTTCTTTGTACACCAAAAAAGTGTATGAATGCATATTGGATACTATCACGCCATCTTCGCATACATTAAACGTTACTAATCTAGCATCGAGATCAATGGTTCTATTCACGAGCGTATATAGAATGGATACAGACGTCTAACTTTTTACATAGAAAAATAACGAGCGTATTCACTAATGTGACGCACATATTTTTCTTTTAAAGAGAAGCTACTGACATGTAACTAATATAATAACAAACTCATGGTATTGTATACTGGAACAAGTTTTCAATAGAGTACGGGATATAATTATGTTCTTCGTGATCGTTTGCGGATTTTGACTGCTGCTTCAGCCCATTTACGAGTTATCATCGCTGCCATAATTGCCAGACTACTTGGGCAATTAAACAAAAATGTAGATATAATGTAATTATCATTAACATCATCAACTGAACTCCACATCTATACATGCATAGCGAAAAATCTGTACGCGTTTTCTTACGATCCGCATTCAATTCGTTGCGCTCAATGTCACTTGATACGTCGTCGTCCGGAGTACCGAGCGTTAGGATTAATGTCGCCAGATTTCTTCGGCCACGTCTCTCATTCGGAGGGGTGAAAGGCGATGGCGCATTTTTAATTACACACGCGTATAAAATCCGAGGGGGAACCACTCTGCACAGCAGTCATTGGTTAAAACGCCCTCTCTTGGGCCATATGTTCCCAAAATATCTATATTTGGGTAACTATACATTAGTCAATGTATGTATTGGTATGTTGCATATTTGTAAAAGATTATTCGTTGATAGTAAATTCTATTGTTACTAATTTGTATGTAGATTACTAGTAGATTTACTAATGTTGGGTTTCATAACAAAGTATATTGGTGATAACATCAGAAATGTAAATAGGTGGCACAAAGCACAAATACGTCAATCTCTTACAATTGTCAAGACGTTCGCACTTCCGTTATTCTAGTGTTATCTGATTTGCGCACAATGAGGCCGGAAATATGCCGCTAGTAAAATGAAACACGTTGCTGACATCAAGAGAAAAATGAGAAAAAAAACATATTATTTACTGTTGCGACAAATAGTTCCTTTGCACTAGAAATAAAATAGGTATCTACTATCACTTACAATAAGTGTTTTTCAGTGTAACGACCGCATTAGCGGTCTGTTTATATTATTGTCGCTTTGTTAATATCAATCGCATCATCAGGTCATCGTCAGGTCTCATCAAGATGTGATATTATAAGTAATAATGCTGCGACATTGTACTCTATGAATCCCATATCGGAGTAATAGGTCGTGTAATCCGAGGTAAATGGCCATCACTCAAAGACGGAAAATATACCATGTAATTACTTTATTTATGTAAATTCCGTCAGTTTACGAATACAAACCATTAAATGTAACTAATAACATGTCAAACATTTCATCACATTTGTTTAATGTAACGTAAGTATGCGCACGAAATGGCTGACGCGTGCCGCCATTTTGTTACAAGTTTACGCAATGATTTGCATTTAATATTTGATAAATAAATTAAGTAATTCAAGTATTTTTCAATTCAAGGTAGAATTCATCCAAAAGACACGTTCGTGTAATCAAAATATTTACATTCGTGTTTGCAATTTTGGTTTAGTGTCAAAGTCAAGTCGGGCAGTTTATTTTTGTGTAATTGGGTCACATTTTACGTGGCATGACAGCGCGAACGTGGCTTGTGGCTTCAATGCAGAAGCAGCTACTGTAATTAGCAGAATAGATACTAAATATGAACTTATGCAACGGTTCTTAATTTAAATTTAAAGAAAAAAATGCATATCATAAAACGTTATATTCCAATAGACTGGTTGGGTCACCAGGAGGGTGGTGAAATATGAATGTTGCAACTGGACTGCGCCTTTATAATAGGGGTTAACAGGGGTTACTGAACTATATGAAAGTGGCACCTGGTTAAGAAGCTCCAAAAAGCTGTCATTGGCTGACTATTTACCTTTCTTTTGCCTTTATTAAGAACTTTTTGCTTAAAATACTTATAGCCAATTTTAGTTAGCACAATGAAATTATTAAACTTTCTGAAAATTACTGAGTTCATTGCCTACAATTATAGCCTTGAATATTAAATTTAATACCTATCTCTAAAATTGTAAATGTGTCTATGTTAATCTAAACGCCGTACGCCAACCCAATTAGTTATCTGTCAAAATCAAGAGGCCGCCATTTTGTCAGCGTTGACATAAACAAAAGCTAGGTCAGCGAAAAAAAGTATATTCTTCTTTGTTTAATATAAAAGTTTATAAACCTATTGTTTTAACAAAAACCGCAAGCATTACGTCAGCCGTTTCATGAAGGCTTATTTTACCAAGTACTATATTTCACTCGTTAGCTCCCCGCGCGTGCATTCATCTCTCAATCTAGCAATGGTCAAACAGACATTTTTTATATAAGCACCTACAATTTTTTTTATTTACAAAAAAAAAAACGTTTTTGTAGTATCCCTCTTTACCTACACTTCAAATTTATTTGTAATCACTCATCATAGAATGTTACCACAATCATATCAGCCATTATCATTACACTATCAATGTGAACTTATAACAATTTAATTGCAATTTTAAGACATTTTCTATTATAAACTAATTAAGTCGCATAGTTGTCTACACCATAGTGGTATAACAGGAATCAAAAATACACTGGTACTATATTGTATCAAAACTAATCAATCTGATTAAAAATTGAATGCAATAAGCTACAGCTGCACACGAGTTCGACCGCAATAAACTTGCGCGTGCGGTTTCTTGGGAAGCGTATACATGGAATACGAAGATATACATGAACACTCAATATTTACTTACATTCATTATAACCGCAACATGTCCGTATCTTAGCCTCAGATCGCATACGAAAAGCGGTGCGTTATATTTTTGTTAATATATCATATCATTGTCCGAACTACATTAAACAAACATTTTTTTGGGGATATTTAGTTCTACTTACGCACTCATCCCCTTCAAGGTAGTTAAATCCTATTTATTGTCAAAAGCATATCCAATACGGTGCCTACATAAAAAGTGGTCACTGTCGCCCATGTACGCTACCTGCCTACCTGAGGACTACTGATTTGATAACGATATCTATACAAATAAATAAAATTGAAGTGTCTGTTTGTGATTTCAAAATATCAGTTTTTTACTCAATGCATATGAAAGTATATAGGATACCTATAACGAAAATGCAATTAATTTTT
>DWPV01002147.1:0-18030 GCA_018251915.1 Urbanus proteus proteus
TGAAACAGTGACCTCAATTGAGGGGTCCGAGGTTCAAATCCCGGGCACGCACCTTATTTATGTGCGTATTAGAAATTAATTATCACTTGCTTTATGGTGAAGGTGAAGAGTTAAAAAAAGTTCTTTAAGATGTGTGAAGTCTACCAATTCTCACTTGGCCAGCCCTGTGGATTTAGGTCTAAATCCCTCTCACTGAGAGGAGACCCGTACCCGGCAGTGGGACAATAATAGGTTGACAATGATGATATTAAACAGTTTAACTTTTATAAATAGTATATAGAATATATAGATATATAGATGTAGCGATCATATGATGGGTAGTAGCTACTGTCCCTTATGGATATACCCAGATATGATTAGTCTTACTTGAGCTAGGCCACAGTAGCATTGCTTATTCTGAGGACTTATTTAGAACGACTTGGATATGTATGTTTCCCCTACCACATTTTTTAAGTATAGCAACGCTTTACTCTGCTGTTATTAGGCTGAATCAGGTGTAGTAATGCCTCAAAATTTGAAACTAACCATGCACTATATGGTGTAAGTGATTACTACCTTCCTTAGACACGTAGCTTAGTCCATATGGAACAGAGATCCTAGGGAATTGGTTCAAATGTGTTGCTATCCCTAAGTGCTGCTTTGGACCCATATGACAACCCGCGTTGGACAGCGTTTACTATACTGGTCTGATACGTAATGGGTTAGAGTCCGAGTTCGGTCAGACAGACATCTGAATGATGAATTTAGATTTCTGTTCTGGGTCTGGGTGTTTGTATATTCGTATATGTGTGTGTCCATGGCGCCCACGCCATAGGAGAAAATCATACTGTAGGGCTATGAATGTATTAGCTAATGTATGTATTAGCTATGTATATGTATTAGCTATGTAGTAGCTTGTTTTTTTTTTTTGTTGAGTTGTAAACAGCATCACAATTATAGTATTAGTTCTTACCATTCCTCCAAGCAGAGAGTGAATCTGCCCAGCAGTGGGAGACTTCCGGACAGCCGCGTCCACATCGCTGGCGGCGGCGGACACCTGACGAGCCTCCACGTCTAGCACGCGCTGGGCATTGCGGTACCGCTTGTTGAATACCTCGTAGGGTACCTTGAAGAAATGTATGGTTTGTTTAATTATGATTTATCGCTGCCAACCATTGCTGTGGACACATCTTTTCAAAAGTAAGAGAGATTAGACCATAGTTGAAATTCAAATCTAATTTATTCAAAATTCATTCATATTGATCATTTTTTAAGTTCCGATGGGCTATGGCCTAATCCCTGAGTATTAATGGAGTCAACACAATAATTTTGTTAATAGTCTAAGCCAGCGGTCGGCAACCTTTTGGGAGGCAAGGGCCACGATGAGACAAAATCAACTAAAGACGGGCCACACTTGTGATATTAAACTTAGAAGTCCAATATACATATTATGATCATATCGTCCGTTCATACATTTATTTTGATACTTATAACTTTTTAGAAAACATTCACGGGCCTCCAGTAATACGTCGGCGGGCCGCGGGTTGCCGACCGCTGGTCTAAGCAAATAGTCAGAGATTAGTGTCACATGAGGATGTATCTTATGTAGCACAAAACCTTTGATTTACTGCAGAATGCCTAGGATTTGAACCTTGGGTGAGGCAGTTTCAAATCAATTGACTATCACTGTTTTTAATTACCGCTATAGTGTCATAATTATATTTGTTTCTTTATTTATGTTTAAAAAACATCATTACTACTTGAAACAAGGTATTTAAGGTATTTAAGCTATATACTGAGTAAATCAATTTATAAACTCCTGTTCCGTTTCTGCTTGCTGCGGTGCTTACTTTGTCGGTGTCTGTCAGGGCTCAGGAGGCCCCCTGGATCGAGAGGCCCTGGATAAGTGCCCATTGTGGGAAAGAGGGGCCTGTTTAAGGCTTAACACAGGTCTTTACAATTAGAATTTACACGTAAATGTGTAATTATGATAGAAGCCTTTGTGATTCCATAGCAGTGGCCCTGATTTTATACCTATTGTAGAAAGAAACTGCAATTTTAAGCACTTCTGTTCTGGCTTAAAATGTGAAATAAAACAGTAATGTATTCCTACTTAGTCTTTGACAAAGAAACATGGATTTGACAAACTTTACACCCCAAACATATGTAGGTTTGATGATCGGTGATAAGAATAAAAAAATAATTTTCCATAAAGCTGTACCTAAGCCCATCTGCGTCTCCAAACTCACTATCTTAAAAATCTACCAAACTCTAATCTAATAACATGTGAGATCCCTGTGGCGGAGCAGTCACCAGTATGGTCAGCAGTGCATTAGTTCCCAGGTTCGAATCCTGGCAAGACAGCCATCTGAACAATGATATTTAAATTTCTGTTCTGCGTCTGGGTGTTTGTGTATTTTGATGGCTCCCAAGTAAACTATTCTGTCTTAAAAGTCAATTTTACAGGATATTATCAAACTATAGTAATAAATTGTTTTTTATCTTTACATATAGGGGAAATATAACAAAAAAGAGGTGAAAAAATATTTTAAAAAGTTTAATATTGAAGGTATGGTGCATGAAAATATCTTTAAACTGTTCTCCTGTAAAATTGACTTTTTAGGCATACAATAGTTTACTTGGGAGCTATCAATTTGTCTTTGTGTGTCCATAGCACAATCTAAGAGAAAATCCTACTGTGGGGCTCCGGGCTATGAGTGTAGAAAGCGCTTTTTTTTAAATAATGCAATCCCAAGGACGTCATACAGTTCTTGTCAATTATTAACATGGTAGATAAGATTGCACGTAAAACTAAGAAGCCCTGATAAAATAGTCTAGTGATCCAGTTTAGCCATAATGTTACCCACCCCTACCCCCTATTTCAGACTATTCATTTAATTTGCCACTATATTTTAAAAAAATGGTTTAAAAATTAACATCGTTTTTAAGAACAATCCATTGTTTACAAAATGGTATTTTTTTCGTAATCATAAAACGTAAATAAGGAAACATCTTCATATAATTAAAACAAAATAAAACAGTTTCAAAAATAATATATAACAGAAAGGAAAACCAAAGTACCAGAATCAAATCCTGAACTTTGTAATCCGATAGTTTTGTAAACTCATCGACAGCCATTATGTCTCGTCCTAAAAAAAAGTTTAAAAAAATCAACTTACCTTCAGCGTAGCGTGCTCCAAGGACTTAATTTCGTTCATATTCGAAGTTTAAAATTTCTTCACAAGCAAGAGAGTTCACGCCTTTCTCAAGACAGCCGTATGGAGATCTTACAACGAAAACAAAACTCAGCTGATCCAACCCTCTGCACTACGCACACAAAAATATTAGCGACGAAAGTAATATTTTGTCTTATAAAAATGAAATTATTTGAATAAATATTGGTTGATCGTAAATTTCATCCCATTTATATTAAGGTTGCAATATTAAGACTTAAAAAGCAAATTTAAATCGATTTAAAACAAACCTGAAATCCAAGAAAATGACGATGATAGATAAAATTATTTAATTACAATAGCAACAATCGTCTCTTGTGATATCATAGTAAAAAAATATTAAAAATTTTGTTATAAAAAATTATTATTATTAATATTATCAAAAAAGTTAAATTAATATACAGTACAGTACACTTTATTCAGTATATTTAGTAATCTTAAATATTGAATTAATTACTGTTTAATTATATCAAACTTTTATAAATTTACAAGCAATATAATGAACAAAACAGATTAACAACAAAGTATTTTATTTAAGAACAGACTGATTTCTGGGCTTTCCACACAACTTCATTTGATTGGCCCATTTAAATATTTATGAAATTGCCTCAGTCGGATCTCCTTTCTACGTTCGAGCAAAAAATCGCCAATCGGCACTAAGTTGCCAACTTTTTTGTAATATTAGCTTATTTCATTTTTATATTTTTAACCATTGTCAACATTTTTAATTCGATAAGATAAGATTTTAATAAGATAAGAAGATAAAATACTCGTAGATATACGTATTAGTTAAAAAAAGAACCTTAAATATAATATGCCTCATGCATTCTTTTGTTGTTACTGTTTAATATAAAAAATTTAACATGTTACTTTTGTGCTATATTCCGATATTACAAATACTAATAATATAGAATATAATCAATAATCATTGAAACTAAAAAGTTAAAATGTAAGTTGTAATAAAATACCTATCAAATAAAAACAATACAAACATGGTGCGTAATAGAAAAATATGATGAAAGAAAAATAGGAAGGCAATGTTTTTCGAACGTCGATAAAGAAGTTTCATTTCAATAAAACTAAATCATCAATGTCTCATAATGTATTTGAGTTGTAATTTATAAAATAACAACAAAGTATCAATCACTGTTGACTAATCCTTGAGTAAAAAAGCCTCGCTACAAATGCTAAAAACATAAACTTTGGATATTAGGTTAATTTGATGACGTGAAGACTCATTAAGATAGAATTTTTTGATATTCCATCCATTTTGCCATTTTCCATCCATGTTTAATATATTATTGTAATTATTTTAGTTGTCCTGCACGCAATAAATCAGAGAACAATCAGAGAATCAAGAGAACAGCTTGTATAAATAGCTAGCTATTTTATAACTTGGAGTTATTCATCATGTAAATTGTGTATCAAACATGTATCAAATATTCACATTTTTGTTTCTATTCAAAATTACGTATATGTGGGATCAAGTAACGTCATTTTTCAAGCAATATTTTATTGTTAAAATCAGAAGATTCGTGTGAATATATTGCAATAAAATTCGATTGTTAATAATGTAGTAAAATTGTTAGTATTAAGTGTGATATTTAAGCCTAAAAAATAAAAACTGAAAAATCAGTCTATGGCCATCAATCATAGACTATTCAAAACTTTTTATTCTATGCGTTTTGTCGGCGCGTCAGCGCGTCACTTTCATTACGCGAATCCGCCATTTTGTACGTAGCTGGCGGTCATTCAGGGTTCGCTTTCCCGGTTAAGTGTTTATTGCTAAGAAAAACTGAAAATCTTCATTTTATTACCTTTGTAAATTGACTGTGGACTGGATTGACGATTTTGTGAAATAATTTTGCTCCTGTACCTTGTGCTTTGGTGATTTTGTGAGTGCCCTGTAATTGGAGCGCGTGGCTGGTTACTCTTTGTTGTTGGATTCGGCGTATATACGGTAAGTTTAGTTATATTCGTTAAGAATGTGATAGTTTTAGTTGCTTTTGAGTAACTAGTGAAGTTTTAACGAGAGTGGTGGTGCGTATAATGGTGTAATTATTGTAAATGAGGTAGCGTCATAGGGTAGAGCGGCGCGGCGCGTTGAGTCTGCCTTGTGGTCTCGATAGGCCGACGACATATTCGCCGACGCCGCCGCGTCACTAGACGCACAAGAAACGTGATGGTCGCGAAATGGTTTTCTAGAAGCTACCAAAGTAGTCGAACGGAGAACGCTGTACGCACGCGGTCTCCCGTTTTACCACCACTGACCTACTTGCATTAGAAAGTTACTAGTAAAAACTATACACACGCTTTATTTACTTGACAAAAAACAATTTGCCAACTCATTGCCCATGTCACAAGTCTCAAACAGTGATATGGAATCTTATCTATGTATAGTCCCTCTATCTCTTGGTGATTTATAAAATAAATAATTAAATATGCCACTAACTAACTTGACTTTGTATTCATGATCATTTGAGCACCAATTGTAAAACGTTTTTTTTTTGTTACCGAGGTAATTATTTATTTACTTATTACTGGTTCTTAAACAGTTATCTTTATTTTTTATTTGACTTTAATTTAAGATTAACTATTGCCAATATTTGCTCAAATAAATTTCTAACATTTGTCACTTTACATTCTTTACAATAAAATATTTTTATTCATTTGTAGATAAAATATTCACTATCTTTAATAAACTTGTCAACAAGTATTGCTTCAAAATGTACCATACAAATTGTCTACATCAAGAAATTTCATGTGTTAAGTTCTTTTACATATATTTTGACTTATTTTACAGATACCTAATGACCTAATTTAGATCTCAACTTAAACACCAAATTAACTTAATGAGAAACTTTTTTGACATGGACGCATATATTTTTGGACACTTCAAAAAAATTTTTTAACCAACTTGGATGATGATGAAACAACGATGTATTGGTATAAAATACAAATTGTTCCACAAGTATGTTTTCTTATTGATTATATAGTTACTTAATATGCCATGAAGTTGAGTCCCTAAGGAATTATTACATTCGCAAAACAAACTCACTTCCAATTTCTACAATTCTATTCTTACAATTAATCTTTAAACTGTGTAAAAATAATGTTTTTGTAAATAAATTTGGTATTCAAAGTTACTGTAAAGTTGGAATGCATAATTCATATTTAGCATACAGCTACTTAAACTATTTACTAGGTATTATTATTATAATATTCGTTTCCTGTTTTTTATCTTAATATGCAATAACTGAGTGTTATTTTCCTATTATTACTGTAACTATACAGTTTTATATGATTTAAAAATATTCAGTATTTTAAATGACTTGTGTTTTTTTTTGTCTATCGTAATCCTCAGGAATAACAACTTTATGTAGAATCACTGTTGTATATTAAGTTGATTATGATTTTCATGGACGAGAACACTTACTACAAGGTGGAATGGATACTCATTTGCTATACTACGTAGTATAAAATAAAGTCACTTTCCGCTGTCTGTCCCTACATATGCTTAATCTTTAAAAGTATGCAACAACGTTTTTTAACAGTTTTATTTTCATAGATAGAGTAATTCAAGAGGAAGGTTTATACATATAAATATACATATAATAACGGTAATTTTACAGCAGTAAAGTGAAATTTTACGCAGAAAAGTGTGAAGCCGTGGGCATATGCTAGTCAATCTTAAAAAGAACACATATCTACATTTTCAGTATATTACATTTGGCACTTCGAGTGATTCCTAATACTTTATTTTCCCTAACATCAAACAAATGTTCATGTCCCCTCAGTAAAGTTAAATTAGTACCGACTTTCTCGCTCAACTAACTTTGAATTGGGTAAAAACTTTGAATGGATTTCATTTGAAAGTTTTGCCTTTCATTATTTACCTATTTAGCTTTTGTGTTTGTTTTGAGTTGTTGGTTTTTAGTCTTGTTGGAATTCTTTCCAAGTTTCATTAATTTCTTGATCAAAGTTTCTTGTAAGAGCCGTTGAGCACAATCCAGTTGTGTTATACTTTTACAATGAACAAAAGAAGCCTTACGGAGGAAATTGTTTTAAACTCGATACCTACCCGCGGGAAGTTTTCGTTTCTCTTTATAATAGGAATATATATTTCATTGCTTACACTACGAAACTCGGAGTTATCTGCGGACGTAAATACGCTTGCATTATACAATAGTATAGTTGTAAAACAGTTTTAGCTCCATAGGTGTACAGCACTAGCGTTGGTGCGTGTGTGTGTGAGTCGTAAACAAAGGCACACACGAGCACACGTCCGTCGCTCGCCTCGACCTATCTCCGTACTCGCACACGCTATGTCAAGAACTCACTTGCAGCGTATAGATAGATAGATTGCATAGCAACTCGCTCGCAGCGAGTCGAGTTTCTTTGCGTTGGCCGCGCAGGGTTGTGAAACATTTTTTTGTTTGAGTAATGCTTTTGATAGTTTCATTTTCGCTTCGTTGTTGTTTTGACGATTATTAGTAAAGATACATTTGTCATTTGACAATTTACTTTTAGTTTAATAACTGGCGCTCCTCAGATGTAATGGTATCTATGACGGATATTCCCATGATAAAAAAGATTGTTAACACTTATAACATGGTTTAAATTGTAACGTTATTTTAACATATAGACATTATTGCTAAACGTGTTCAGTTCAAACGATAATCGCCGCTCGAAATTACTAGTTATTACTGGATCTGATTTTTAAATAACATAGCGATACATTTATATTAGCGATAAATATTCAAAATATTCAAATCTCAGTGATGACCAAGCGGCAAATTCTACGTTTAGTCTGACCTTGCCGATAATACCTAAAGATTTTAATACTTTTGCCAGCTTCGCCACAATAATCGGTATTACGTACATAAATAACGGGTAATAAATACCCATTACCCTTGACCCGCAGACGTAATAATACTAATAATGTAATGGACCTTGAACGTTAAGAAATGGTCTTTTATATATTACTCAAAGGAGTATTACCTCGCGGTTTAATATTTTGGAGAAATTCTAATTACAGTATAGAATTTGTAGATTATTATGAAATAAAGTACCATTAAGATTGGTACTGAACCAATGTTTATAATAATGTTCCAAACACGTAAACAGATGAACAGACAGACAGAACTGTTAATACTTGTTTAAGCTTGACAATAACTAGAATATATTAGAATTGAAAATTAAGGCTTGAATTTAATTTGTAAAAATATTATTTCGTAATATTGTCGTCTTTTATACATATGCATTTGATAACTTGAGCTTTGCTAGTTATTTATTATGTTTAGTTTATGAAGAACTTCTTTGATGCCTATAAAATGATGAATGTTTCACAGTTATCATGTAATATGCGTTTCTGCTCTTCCAAAACCGAACTTAGAAAGAAAAAATCTTGTATTTGGGATTCCTATGACGATGGGATGAATAAAAACGCGTTGGCTTATTTAAATATCACTTGTAAAACAGAATCTAAATCTGGTTATATCAAGTTATTCGAGTATGTTAAATAAAATTATTATAATAATTTATTCTGATGAAGCCAGCATCATTGATGACATTGATTGAGATATTTCAGATGGAATCTGTCATTATGAAATCGCTTTATTATGCTTAATCTTATGTGCATATTTATCCTATTCGGTAGTATTTGTAATAATTGTAATCATTGGATTTGGACATTTAACTTTTTTGTATAACAATATGTGAATTCAAAGGTACAATGACATTAAGATAAAGTGTTGCTTAGTAGAGACAAAGGTCTTTATAAAACTATTTTTAATATCGTCATTATGTCTTAAATATATTAGAATATACTGGTATAGCTAAAAAAAAATTACACATAGCCTAATTAAAAAATAAATAGCCATAAAATTCCTGGTATCGTTCGTGCATTGAGCACAAAGACGAATTCATAAACACAATAAACCATGATATAAGTACTACTACTAATATTCTGCTTAGACGAAATCAAACCCAGAACTCCTCCAGTCGTGTTTAATCACAATTCGCTCGTCTCCGATCCCAGCTGCTATTTTGTATGCAAATATTTTCACTACACAAACACGAATAATTCACACACCATACATATAAATATGTATACGTAATCTGCTTTACCGTACGTGTGAATCGCTAATGCTCGTAGTTTTGAGCGACCAACGAACCGTGCTAAGTTGGTTCTTAGATATTTCCACGCGGTTGCGTTTCAGCGTTTCGGGTACTAGTTTTAGTTTAGTGCTTTGAGCTGTGTGTATGTTAAAGCAAACTGAGTATAGTATAATTTGTGTTTTAATCTAATGTGTCTATATTGTGAACATTCGATATTAATCTGTTTTTTAAAAAATGTATAACTACAATGTGTGTTTTGAAAAATCTCAAAAATGCTCATCAAAAGTTCAACATTGCTTTCGTTCACACACCGATATAAATTGTAGATATACTTGATATCCTAAGTGTACGGCAATATTGCGTTTTTCGACACTTTTATAAAACTACTTTTGCGCCTATGGTTATTTTGTAAAATTTAGATAAATGTTACCATCTTTAATGTATTTAGAATAAAGATTATAGAATTTATTTACGAGAAACTCAAGGGATTTTGTTTATGTCATAAGCCACACTAGCACTAAACGCTTACTTCGCGAAGCACTATAAAAGGTGACTTTCATTTTGTCACTATGAAGACTGAACTCGTAAAAGTCCCTTTTAAACTTCATCCTTAAATATGCTAGTTAACTAAGTTATGCAAGAATTTAAGTTGCATGAATTTCGGTTTCCCACGGTGGTGGTTTCGGCTTAAATCCAAACGGAATTTTTCGAAGCTATAATACAACATTTGTCATTATGAAAAGGCAGTATCCTTACTAGTACTAGAACAATAATAAATTGATATCACTATCAATTTATTATTGTTCCTGAATGTTATAACTGCTACTAAAATGATCCAAATCTTTAACACATCAATATTTCATACGCACAGATTTAAATAATTCCAACATAATATAGATATTCCAAATATTTCCAACATAAGCACATCTGCACCGGCATATTTACACGCATTTATAACAACGTACGAACGTAACAGCCCTATTAAACAGTGGTTACGAGTTACGACGTCCAGCGTACATCCGTTCGCAACACACGCACACACACATGCATACACACACACACGTGCGTCTCGAACCGGCTCGACAACCGATCGGCTATCGATTGCGTTTTAATGTGCGTTTGTTTAGCTTTATTTCTCAGTCTCCAATGCTTGGAGTAATGAGACTGCAGAAACGGCTAAGAAATTGTCCACTTTTTTGGCACGGTTATAAGTAGAGGTCGGGGCGTCAGTCGAAAGATAAACAGTTCTTTTTGCAATTCTCTTAAGCCTGGTAGATAATATGAGGCATGTTCTAATGAAAATACAGGGATAGTAGAGGCGGTGACGTAACAGTTTTAAAACCGTTTTACAACAATACATCCTAATAATAGGGATTGATTACTTAACGTGAAGTTGACTAGGCTACATTGAACTACTTGATTAGGAATATTTGCTACTATGTTACCTACTTATCCAAGGTCAATCGAGAACAATTTCACCATTATATAGATAAAGTGTAATATATCCCTAAAACATTATATAGGCACATGTCATTTCACATTATAACACATAAATTACGTAATCGTTGTTTGATAAAGTTAACATAATGGTTTTTCCTGGCGATTATATTTCTCAAAGTATAAATAATTTAGGATCATTTAATTTGTATTTAGATTTTTAAAACGAAACCCAAAGCGTACTAAAATGCTTATTTTTGTACTTAATTAACTTTTTTTACTCTGTGCTTAAGAAAGTATTAATTAAACGGACGCACAGCGCTGCCAAAAATATCTTGGTTGGCGTGTAATTTTAGAGCCAAATAAAAATAAAAAATGGAGGAAGAGTGAGAAAACAAAAGAATGTTAACCGAGACAATAAATAATGAGTCAAAACAGTATAACCGGTTTGCGGTCGCTTATTATCTGCGCCCCGCGCCAAATAGCGACTGCATTTTAAAAGTGACCTGCTTTAGGAATCGAGGGGTATGGCGTATTATTATGGGTAACGTAGGTAGTATTGAAGGGAAGTAGATAGGCGTAAAGTAGACTAAGTTTATTAAACTATTTTTTTGAGAAATTCGCAGGAAGATTGAATAGCAATGGAATATTTACATTTTAAATAACTAAATAACATTCTTTTGATTTTATAAATACGGCCGAAATATAATTATGTAATTTAAATAGTGTCACAGAAAATTAGTACCAATTTAACCAACTTTTGCCACCTCATAATATGCTCAATACCCTTCTATAATTGTCTTAATTACAAAAAACCTCTATAATGCATTAATGACGCTTTTGTCTGATGAAAATCTAAAGACGTTCTATATATTGCAACTAGTCTACAAAAATATTATTATAATTAGCATAGCTACTCGCGAATTTGACAGTTTAACGTATCATTTATGACAGATATCTATGTTTCTATATATACATAAAGATAATTTATACAAGTGCCATTCAACGTGACACGTGTAACGGGTCGACGAACGGTATTTTATGCGACTTTCACTAGCGACAAAGAGATCTCGGCGACAGGTATTTGTGCGTAAACGATCGCTCGACAATAAAACTGTTATTTTGTTTTTGTTCTTAGAAAGAGATGGCATTTTTGTTTTATTTTTATTGTCAGCCACGCTTACGTAGGTACATTTATGCGCAGTATAGGTACGGACTTATTTGAAAGTTAACTTTTTAGGAATATATTTGAGTGAAAGTATCGTCAAAATTCGGCTGTCAACTAACGCCACTAGTCATAGAAATATACACACGAACATAAGGGTTTTCGTTTTCGTGACATTTGTTTATCTTAGTTTGTATATAAAATTCAATATTCAGATACAATTGTGTGATGTACCAATTAAAGCGATTTGGGAAGGACTAATAAAAATTAATTTAAATTTAGAATTTGGGAGGGACAAATAAAAAATAATTTAAATTTAGAATTTGGGAGGGACAAATGAAAATTAATTTAAATTTAGAATTTGGGAGGGACAAATAAAAATTAATTTAAATTTAATTTCCGAATTTTACATACATATTAGTGTCAATTTTCGTAAAACGGAAACTATTTCGATATCTCAAATAGAGGTTCAGTTTTATTCACTCGTATCGACAGTCATAGCGCTCATAGCAACGTTTGGCATCTCGCCTGATGGGAGTAGACGATGCAGCTTAAGGCGAGGCGTGCTATAGAAAGCTGTTGTACAATTGATATACTGAGAGGTTACTGTACAACGGACGGTCAATACAATGTTTGTGAATTGGCGTAGGTGTCTCTGACTCGTAACGTTTCTACGCTTTTCTGGTTTGAATCTCTGAAGATAGCGACATTTGCAATATGACTTATTGTACACTATTTTTTGCCTGTGGCTTCGCACGCATTGAATTACATATAAACCTTTCTCTTGAATCACCCTATGTACGAAAAAAAGGCATCAAAATCTGTTGTGTAGTTTTAAATATCTAAGCATACATAGTGTCAGACAGCGGAAGGCGACATTTTTATATTTGTAGGTCTTGACAACCTGCGTCACGACTACCACACTGGTCTGACACGCAGTGGGTTCTGGGTTTGTGCCCCGGCCAGACATACTGTTGTGACTTTGTCTGTGCTGATGGTATCCACCACCTAGGTAAAATATGTTCTAGTTATTACAATTATAGTTAACATACCTAAATGCGCCTTTACTTGTTGCTTTGACTTGTTGGAAACGTAGAAAAAATGTCTAGTACCTACTCTTCAAATATAATGACGGAAGCTTGTAACTTAACTACCTTAACACTAACGACAAGTATTTTGTCATAATGGAAATCTAATTGTCTGGGTGTTTTACGTCCGTTAAGCCAAGCCACTTTGAAACTAATCTACGATATCCTGTCCTTAATATAATAAACTTTCAAACTTGTACTTAGATTACATTAAGCCATTATTGTCCTACTGCTGGGAATTATTATTAATTCGCCATGAGGGAAATAACTCCAAACTTGAATTCAAATAATCTAATCCAACCTGGATAAATTATTAATATTCTAATTTCGTTAATATCACTGGATATGAAATTTCGATGGTTTTCTAATATGTTTTCCTTCGCTGTAAAGGCATCTTAATCATTTCTAATAATTAGGAACTCTTAAATTAAATATGGTCGCTCACCACAAAGAAGCCGTCATGGTGCCGTCATTGAAGAAATATTTTATGAAGGGGAACCCAAAAAACAACGGGAATTTCATAATAACTCCTTTATTTCTCAATATTTTAATTACAAAAGATTCGCCATTGACCCCAACGCATTTCTCCAAACGAATTTTCCATTCTTCAAAACAGTTTTTAAATTCACTCATCGGAATGTCCTTAAAGCCTTCCAGTAATTTTTGTTTCAACTCCTCCACAGTGACCCTCCCCTTTTCCTTTCATATTCCTTTTGAGTCTGGGGAACAAAAAGAAGTCATAGGAAACATTGAAAAAAAATTAGGGTCTTTTTCGTGCTGATTTTGAATCGTATTGGCACATACCTCAGGTACATCGTAAAATCTGAATAAACATTTATGTCGCTGTTTTAAGCTCTACTACCAATCTACATTCCGAAAATCCTATCACCAAGCAATGTATTTTATTATTTAGATAGTGGACGAAAAAAAATATGAATTTCCCGAACTCTGCAGTTGAATTATATCCCCGCCGTCATAGAGAAAAATCGCCTCCGCTGTCACACGTACGTATTATTGGCAGTTTTATTTATGGCCGCTGCATAGCACCGCTCCGATATAAATTGGTAGCGTTCGTTTTGAATGCCGCGGAAAAGAGTTTTTCTGTGCGTTTTTTGGGGGACTGTTTTTTTCATTAAGCGTTTTTTATTAAGTTTTTATTTAAGTAAACAGTTTTATGATTTGCGTCAAGTTCCGGTGCCTATTCGTGTAAGTTTTATTTAAATATTATTGTCTTTGTCCTTATTTTAATTGGTTCGATTAATATGATAGTCATTAAAGTAACTTAAAATTTTATACACGCAACGTACGAAGATTTAAGCACATACAACTATTCATAGTACATGTATTTAGATGAAAATTAATTGATGCGACTGATGTAGGATTTTCTCAATTCTGACATGACACATCATGCGTGCCAAAAGACTTACACAAAGATGAGTAAGACACATCCAAAAGTGATCACTCAGATATTTGCCCGGCCGAGGATCGAATTCGAAACCCTAACATAGTGATGTTGATATGGAAATTTGAGGAAATTTACATATGATCTTGTATTCATACTTGTTTTCTCAGTCACTATTCACACATTTTCAAAACACCTTCATTCTATTAAATAATTACACCAACACAATTAAACACGATTTACATTTAACATTGAACAATTATCGTCACTATAATTAATTGCGATGGTAAAGGGAAACGGTTTTGCGGGAACTCGAATGCCAGACACGACAGTAAAAACCTCATTACTATGCCATCTGACTCACCGAGCATAGCGGCTGAGTCAAGGAGAAAATTGTTGCGAGCTATTTGGTGATTGGGCTGTTTTTATATGGAACTAGATGATAGCCGCGGTTCCACCCGCGTTAAAGAAGTAAAAAGGCATACACTTTTAATCATACCCGACCCTGACGCGACGGCGCGCACATGCGCATTGAGCGCGCGCTTGTGATTTTTTCAAAAAATAACGTAAACTAAGTTACGCCTTAGACCTTCAGCTGTCTTGCAGTGAAAGTCCTGTCAAAGTCGGTCCAGCCGTTTTGAAGAGTACCTCAGACAAACAAAAAAACTTTTTAATTGCTTTTTTGTTTTAGGTATCGTGTATACTTTCAAATGCATTCAGTAAAAAGTTGTTATTTTGAAATCACAAACAGACAACTTTATTTATCTGTATAGATTGTCTATTATTTTCACATGTACAACATAATTCGGCAGCTCTGTTCGTACTGTATTACGTAGTTATGTGCTGGACATCTGTATCCGCAGTACAAAACCTCATTACTATGCCATCTGACTCACCGAGCATAGCGGCTGAGTCAAGGAGAAAATTATAGCGAGCTATTTGGTGATTGGGCTGTTTTTATATGGAATAATCTATTGATTTGTGGGCTAAGTTTTGTCAACCATTCTGTCCGTGCCGTCCGTAATTTGTGATGATGTGAAGGATATCCGTATTTACAGAAAGACTTGTATACGCATACGACCCTTGCTTTTGGTGTATCTCAACGAAATCTTTTTCATTATATTTTATTTGATTCTGTCTGTGAAATTGTATGTCTCGTTACCAAAAAAGCCCTTAAATACCATATTAAGTAATTAGTAATAACTATCTCGTCAAATCCGTAACTACGTACCGGTAGTTGTAAAAAAATATGGACCGTATATCCGTAACAGTATTAAGGCTAGTTTTTACAAGCACCGTATAAATTAATAAAAATACCGAAAGTTATAGATGTAAAAGCTAGTTATAGTAACATCGTATTATTTACTAGAAATAAATAAGAACATGAACAACTTGTTGTAGTTCAAACTTACACTGATAAAGATACAAAAAAAAATTGTTCCTCTCTCACAAAATCGAACATTCGTAAATAACAGATAACTCCGAGTACATATAACCCAGTGCGTAATAAACCCAATATGCTCCACGATTTAAAATGGTCGCGTTCGAGTTGCGGTTTTAACTCGTCGAGAATTTCTGTATCGCGAAGCGCAGTGAATTGAACGTTGACCGAAAATCTGCGGCCAATAGCTTCATTGCAGTGCCACTGGAAATTTAATGACGTAAAACTTAATGGAGTGCTGATTGTTGCTAGTTTTGTTGTGTGGTGTCGGTCTGTATATTACGGTGTCGGTCTTGAATAACACCTCTTAGTCTCTTCCTGTGGATGTCGTAGTAGGCGACTATCGGTATAAAACACCATAAGGTTTTCCCCATGTCCAGCAACAGATCTAAAAAGTCAAATGGATGGATGGGATAGTCCCTGTGTATGATGATATGTACAGTATGTTTGATGAATACAAATGCAAACGGATAAGTGACGAATTTCAATTCTGTAGTCTTGCGTATATGTATTGAGTGGCCCATATAACTTAATACATGGAGGTTATTTTTTGACTTGAATTTAATCCCCCCCAAGTTTGTCGTATAACTTTTGGGACACCCAAATTTTATAAAATAATAGGAAATGTATGTTTATGCAAGCACTGTACCGTATATGCCTACTATAACATATGGTGACATAGCAAAACAATACCGATCGCACAGCCGAGTTAAAGCTCTTAATTCGTACAAATATTATCTTAACGATTGGATCGGGCGAGCGATTCGACGCGAAAATCACGCTCCGGTACCGTTGTTCAATAATATTACCGAGAGCTATATAATTTGAGTTACGTAAAGCTCCATTGTACTGCAGACCGTACAACCCTCCCCCCTTGAGTCCCCCCTCTCCCGCTGTGGGAGGCCTCCCCCAACTGACCGACCTATTAAAATTGTAATTACCAAACGGCTTTGTGTATTATTGTACAAATGATGTCATATTGATTTTAGCTGTATTGTAGTATTCGCTTTGAGCGCCGTTTCAATGAAACTTAAACTTTAGCTACTTTGTGTTGAGTTGTCTTAACCAGTCCTAACCTATTTTTAACTGGAGAAGCAGTAGTTTTGTTCTTAAAGACTATATGAGGGATTTTGCAACTGTAATGGCGGAATTGTGTGAACATATTTATAATAACTATTCTGCGTTATTTCTGTATTTTGTTTGTCTATAAGTTTGTATAACTAGGTAGTCGTAGAATCAAATGGTCCGATTCGAATGGACTTTTACGCAATAAACTACTGCTTACTAGTTTTGCTAAGAACTTAAACGTTTAACTTAATCTTCAGGGATAGCAACACATCTGTGGCCATCGTTCGGTAGTTATGACTAAGTAAGTTTTTGAAGGTGGTAGAACTCTATGTAGTTCGACTCGGGTGGCACCACCGCCACACCTATTTCTGCCTTATAACAGCTGTGTTAAGGTCTGTTGTGTTCTGGTCTGAAGAGTAGTAAGGGTGACATACTTATTCGAGGCGTTCCAGCTCAGTCCTCGGGGGTAGTAACGCATCTATGATCCAAATTAGATTGGACCTTGATCTTACCTAGAGTTGATTACAAATGTTCATGGGCAACAGTGGTCACTTACCATCAGATGAGCTGCATGCTCATTTGCTACTAATGATAATTTAAGATTAGATTCCTGTTCGACCAGGGTTAGAACCCGTAACGTGACATCTATGCAGTGCACATATTAGCAGTGGTTAACCTTAGTTAGCTATTTATTACAACAGCACTTAAAGCAGTGGTTAACATTAGTAATCATGGTTATTATTATCTACAGTGATTGAAGGTTACTTCACTTCTGAATGTTAAATTTAATCAAGATGGCTTAAGTAAGACAGTTAACAAAAACATACGGGAGAATATTATGTCAATTTTATATATAAAATTGATAAAATATCTATTAATGTTTGAGTAGAAAGTCGAACAAAGATATACGAAACTTTATTTTTAACTTCTTTAAAAAAATTAATTAAATTAAATTTTTAAAGATGGTAGAACTCTATGTAGTTCGACTCCGGCGACACCATCGCCACACCTATTTCTGCCTTATAACGGCAGTGTTAAGCACTGCTGTGTTCTGGCTTGAAGGTTGTGGTCAGGGAGACAGACTTATCCGAGACGTT